>JAZHYW010054359.1:0-13243 GCA_037355805.1 Ixodes ricinus | reverse complement strand
TGTTAAGAATGGAACCTTCGGCGACCTTCTTCCGAGTTTCAACGCGGCGGAAACGAGTCATGATCTGTCCGGGAACGTCGCCTGCTGGACGGGGCCTCACCGCGAAACGAGTCTCGAGGAGTACCGGAACCGGCGCCTACGTGTCTGCGCCTGCGGAGACAGGTCTCGACACGCGCCCGTGACGTCAACGGGACGTGTGTGCGTGCGTGCGGCTTGGTGCGCTCCGGAAGGGGAGAGAGGCCGGGCCTGACTGCGGAGACAGGTCTCGACGAGTCCCGTGACGTCAACAGGACGTGCGTGCGTGCGTGGCTTGGCGCGCTCAGGAAGGGGAGAGAGGCATGACCTAATTGCGGAGGACCATGGCTGCGACGCACTTCTGGCTACGACGCGGCGGACTTTGCTACGACGCACTTGACGGCGGGTTGCTGCTGCGCACCTGCTGCCTGGCGGGAGTGAGGGAGAAAACGGACCCTATATAAGGCGGGGCGCGAGGCTGCTCGGAGTTCTCTCGGATTTGACGACTGTATCGCAACCATGTAATTAAACCGTTCGTTACGCTACCAATTCTCCCACCTCCACTGGACCCTGGGTTCTTCACTTCGGGGAATGGTCGTCGTCACGAGCCAGGAAGCTCCCGGACGTGCGGCATCAAACCCCGCCTCTAACAGTATTTATTGCATCTTTCAGCGCTAACAACCCCACAGCATTTAGTTGCCCTTAAAGGGTAACTGCAAAGAAAAAAAGTGTATTTTTAAACAGCCTAATTAGGACAAGCATGTCACAAAACAATTTTTCCGCCAAAAACAAAATTTTTTACAGCAATATTTATTGCGCAGGACTGATTTTAGTTTGCGGCTATTTCACCCGTTTTGAATCGCGCGCCACAAAGTTCCTATTACACGTCACAGAGTCGCTGCTATACGTCACGGAGTGACGTATACCAGCCACTCCGCGGGCGTCGAAAGAGCGGGAGTTTCAAATGCGGAGAGGTTGGGACTCCGACTAAATTACGTTCTGAGGCGTAAATATTGCTAGAAAAAATTTGTTTTTTCGCGGAAGATTTGTTTTGTGACATGCTTGTCCCAATTAGGCTGTTTAAAAAACACTTTTTTTTTCTTTGCAGTTACCCTCTAGTGGGTAACTGCAAAGAAAAAAGTGTTTTTTAAACAGCCTAATTGGGACAAGCATGTCACAAAACAAATCTTCCGCGAAAAAACAAATTTTTCTAGCAATATTTACGCCTCAGAACGTAATTTAGTCGGAGTCCCAACCTCTCCGCATTTGAAACTCCCGCTCTTTTGACGCCTCGCGGAGTGGCTGGTATACGTCACTCCGTGACGTATAGCAGCGACTCTGTGACGTGTAATAGGAACTTTGTGGCACGCGATTCAAAACGGGTGAAATAGCCGCAAACTAAAATCAGTCCTGCGCAATAAATATTGCTGTAAAAAATTTTGTTTTTGGCGGAAAAATTGTTTTGTGACATGCTTGTCCTAATTAGGCTGTTTAGAAATACACTTTTTTTCTTTGCAGTTACCCTTTAAGGTTTGACACCACTCAGTCGTGGATTGTGATACACGTGGATCTAAAAAATTTTTGCTCTGAAGCCTGGAAGCTCAGCTGAGATGTACACCATGCTACACTCCCTCTATTGATTTTCCTTAGTCTCTGATTCAAAGGCTCTACATTAATAATTTTCATTTGCTTTCTGATTCTAAGTGCCTCCTCCGCTCGTGTGGGCATAACTTTCTGTAAGGAATTAAACAAATGTGAGGCCCATAACAAATAACTGCACCTCGAACAGTGACTTAAATCTCCAGTACGGAAGGCTGGACGCAAAGACTGTTTTTTAAACCTTACTTTGGGCAGACAAAACTTGCTGCAGCTGTATGTAACAGAAAAGATGAAACAATGTAGAGTATGGGTAAGTTTTGAAACACAGGAGTGCAAGACCTTTGCTCATGAGAAATTTTGGGTAAAGTATTTACTTGATTGTAAGGGTATGGGTAAGTTGTGAAACACCAAAGTATAAGAATCTCACACCAGAGAAACAGGGAGTAAGGTATTTACTCGACTCTAATGTGTCAACTTTCCAAACAGCATGGTGTGAAGTGCGAATCATTGCAATGCAGAGGAAAAGATAAGCAAATGAAAGGCACACATAACGCAGACTGAAAACAGTGCCCTGGAATTTCGAGCGTGACATTTGACACGCTTGGAACCCTTGTGCAGACCGCACTTTTGGATTCAAACGTCTTGCAATCCGTGCCTTATCATTCACCGTAAATCGTAATAACCGGCTGATCACGGGCTGTACAATTGAATAGATGCACGGGCTTTGTCGATCAAAAAAGGCTGCATTGGGTTTGTGTGAATGGGCTATGCTCCGAACAGGGTCAGAATGTGGCCCTCACTTGAGAAGCTCGTAGTTCTTTTCGTTGAGCTTGTCCGCATTCTCCCTCCAGAACTTCTCCGAGCTGTGCACGGGGCCCCACTCCAGCCGGCCGGACTTGATTTCGGTGGCGTACTCATCAAATGAGCTGAGACAAGAAAGATAAACGAGGCAGGAACTCATAAAACTACTGGATAGCTATCTTACAGCCAACAAGCTCAGCTGTACATACCAGGGTGTCGAACCGTAACCGTAACTGAACCGCTTATTTTGCCCGAACCGGAACAGAACCCAAACCAAAATGTTTGGTGCCATTTTGAAGCTGAACCTGAACCGGAGCTAAAAAGTGAACCATTCCGAACCAGTTCACCAAACAGTTTGGGCATGCATTCACGCTACTATTCCGTGAGCTGTGCAGAGAAAATTTTGAGAGGCTTAGCACTGCGTAGCAAGGTGTTTCTACTTAAGCAAATAATTTTGCAGTGTTAGGTAAATTACATCTAAAAGGCACTTGATGTAAGGTACAAAGTAAATGAGTAAGGTACAAAGTAAGGTACAAAGTAAACTGTACCAGGCTAGTTTGCGCACTTGTGTTAGAGCGCGATTGACTGCGCTTGTAACTGGTTAAAGGGAGCGGTGCAACGATATTCAATTGGAATGTTTTTCACTTTACACGAGCTTACTGGCACTACTGGGACTCAAGGATACTCGCACGCAACGCCACTGGCCAAAAAACTCCTTTGTTGCGGTGTAATTTCAAGGACAAAAGCGATCATTTTCATTCAATCTCTCCTTTGCGAAATTCGATGACGTAACGTGGGGATCGCAGTACACCCCAATGACGATATTTGAATGCGGTTTATAGATTGGACCCGAGCATGGCGTGGGCGCTCGATTTGGGCTCGTGATAATTACTAGCTCGAGAAGCATTCGGGTAGTGGCCCGTGTCCAATCGCTGCAACGACGACAATAGCCGAGCCATAACAATGTCTGGAACTCAGCGCGTGTCCTGTGCTTTGCCAACGCCCAGCGCGTGGCTGTGATCAACATTGGCGGCATATAATCGGCATCCAGATCACGTGGCCGCTTGTTCTGGCTGCGAGTTGAGGGTGAACGCTGCTCGTTTTCTTTAATTTTTTCTGGGACTTCTATTGCGTAGGGTGAAAAACGAACGCGTGTTTCATAGGTCATTAACGTCAGGGATCCGTTTTAAGCGGTATTTGCGCAAAGTACAAAAATTGTTGCATCGCCCCTTTAAGACGATAATTTGTAAAATCAATTACTTTTTGCCTAGAAAATTTGTAATAAATTATTGGTGCCTTGTGGGGTCGCGGAATTTGTTAAATGAACAGGAATTTAATGTAGTGGTCAAAAACACATTGAACACGGATCTTTGGCCGGTACTTTCGTTTTACTTTGTTACACCGGCACTTTTGTGTTGCAGGCATCAGGAATTACTGATAGAAATAAAGGTTACTCATACTGTATTAAATCTAAACGCTTTCTTCATTACTTGTCTGTTCAATATTTGACTCGGTATTTGCATTTCGTTTCCCGTAGTGTTCATACTCGATTTCCATTAAAAACCTTGACCCTCATCAAAACACATATCTTGTCACCAACTTCACAGCAAGCAATTAGCACACACACAAAACACAGCCTACACAACACATACAAAATAAAAAATCAGCACAATGCTGTGTTTTGTGTTTGCTAATTGTGCGCTGTGAAGTCGGTCCCATGTTCAACCAACTCATCCAAGCTGCAGTTTTGACATTTCTGGTCTCAGAACTGTCAGCCAAGGGAAAATAGAAAGATAACTGGGGGTCCCAACCTTATGCCCTTGACGCTGGTGTTCAGCCTCAACTAATTGTACTGTACCAAATTCTAACCACTTTTAACTTTTCAATGTTTGACTCTGTGTTCAAATTCCATACCGCTTGTACTCGATTTGCATTCGAAAACTTCGACCTTTGCACGTCCCTCAATCTAAGCACATGTCTGCTCTACGAGCTGTCAGCCATGGGAAAGAGGGATGCATTGCGGAAAACAGCGCGAAAGATATGGCGGACGAAGAAAGAGAACCGGCAAGACCAAGCGGGGTCCCCACCTCATGTCCTGCACGCTGGTGTTCAGCCTCTCCTCCAGGTACTCAATGTCCTCCACGATGTCGGGGTCCTCAAACTTCTTTCCCTGGAGGATCTCCAGCTGCTTTGAGACCTTGCACTGCACCATGGCTATGGCATTGTCCCGTCGGATCTCAGTCTCCTCGGGCTTCTCAATCAGGTTCTGCAAACAGAACGTTGAAAATTCATCAAGTTCTGCAAATGGAACATCAAGAGTTTATCAGGTCCTGCATATGGAACGTCACAAGTTCATCAGCTTCTGCAAATGAAACATCACATGGTCATGAACTTCTGCATAATGGAACATCACAAGTTTATCAATTTCTGCCTAATGAAACATCAAGAGTTCATCAGGTTCTGAAAACAGAGGATTGCGAGGTTAGGGGCTGTTTGTCTACGGGAACCCCATTCCCATACTCCCGAATTCCCCAGATAAACAAACACAGCGTCATTAACTCGAAAGCACTAGTTAGCTGGTGGCTTGGAAATGAGGAGGATACAAACATTATCCAAGGACATCTTTTTCTTATAGAAGTAAACTGCAGGTCTTACCTAGACACTAAAACTAATAACAAAAAACACACTTCTAAAAATTTTGTTTTTTCTAGAAATGATGCACTTTGCATCCAAGTAAGATCATTTTGCCAAGCTTTTCTCACTTTTTTTTTTTTTAAGCTTTAGAATGAATATTATTTTAGACAAATATAGCAAGGGAAAATTAGCAGTAACCATCAAGACCAAAACTAACAATCCAAGAGAGATGATGATGTCACTGTCACCTCAGCACAGGCACAAATGTTGCATTTGCATTTTTCTTTTTCACTATTGCACATGACGCCATCAGCTACATCAGTTCATTGACTGTCCAATCAATTTGCAGGTCAAGGAATAACTGTATGAGATCAAATAATTTGCACTCTCTCTACAAACACTGCCAGTTTATCTGCTTCTCTGCAAGGCATGCCCATAGCCATTCCTTGCAATCTACCAAAAGAGGGGAACACCAGTTCCCCTCTCCTGCACCTGCTTCTGCAAAAATTATACAAAAATTACGAAATAAAAACAGGGAGCATGTCCTCAAGATCACAGCACGAATTACCGGTACAAAGGTCCATACCCTAAAAGTCGCCAGGATGATACGCGTCACTTTCTCCTTGCCGGATTCGCTCAGAATGTCGGCCAAGATGGGAATGACATTATACCTGCGGAGAAAACGCAACATAACGGAGTTACTTCGCAGCCACCATTTCGCCGTTGTAGATGGCTCGAGAGCCAAGGAGAGCCGCAGACGACTCACTTGTGCATCCGTTGCGCTAGGTTGACGTTGAAGGTCATCACCCACAGACAAAAAGTGAGCTGGTACTGAATCTGGAAGTTCACCCTCCCTGCCAACACCGTCACGAGGCTGCAAGAGTGGCGTAAGAGTGAGCAGATAAATGAAACATAATCAGCAAAGAAACGTCGCAACGAATGGACGATACTGCTTTCTACATAACTCGTCACACTCCACCATCTATTCGCGCAGGCAATTCCTGTCTCTTTCTCTCACAAGGTTTCCTCTTCTTTCTCTACCAGTGTGTCATATGGTCCTTCCTTTTATCCTTGGCTTCTTTTAGCTTTGTCAAACCACCAGACATTGCTTGACTGTGCAATGTCTCAAGCCTCAATAAAAAGACAACCATTTATGATACTGTAAACGACTTAATTTTTCACAGGCTCAATATTTCACAATTTAGATCAAAGCTGAAGTTTTGGAATAATTCGTGGGTTCCAATTTTCATGACGCGGTGGGACCTCAATATAGATTCCAATCTGTTTACATTTTACCGGAATTGTTTGCGAGACTTATTTTTTGCAAATTGTAGGCGATTCACGAAATTCGCGAAAAATTAAGTTGTTTACAGTATGTCGGGTGACCACCTTCCTCCCGAGCAAAATGCGGCACACACTGACAAGGGGTGGGGGTGGGGGTGGTAAGCGGAGGACAGTATTCTAACGACTGCGGCAACTAAAAAAATATATTAGATGCAATTTATTAACAAGCTCACCAAGAAATGTGGCTCTGATAACAGAAATAATATCCTGTATTGTGCGAAAGCATGTTATACACCTGCAAACTGTATTGTCCCATAATTTTCACTTCAAGTTTATATATATATATATATATATAGGCTTTCGGCGGGTTCCTGAAAACTCAATTCTTTGATTAATTGGATTAAGTATGGTTCATTCATCTGCATATGTTCGTTTATTTCCTCCCTCGGAGACCACGTACGATGGTGTGAAGTGCCCGTGTTGTGTGTGTATGTATGTATGTATGTATGTATATACAGGGTGTTTTTTTTTAAGCTTAACAGATTTGTTTAAGGGAACAGGGTAGGCCCTATTCCTGCCATGTGTTTCAGCCTATGTATGTGACCCTTTTTCTCGGGATCTGCGAGGGTTAGAGGATTCATGTTGGTATCATTGTATTTAGCTTTCTGTGTTCTCTTTACTGAACTAGAAGTATTGTTATATATATTTTAGTTCTTTTTTGCTTTTGTTTTTACTGGACCCTCTTAATTTTAATGTCAAAATGGACAATAAACAGCTTGTCAAACAAAATTGCCTTGATTAATTTTCATAATTCTAGTTCAGTAGACTCCCCCTTGTGTTGTCTTGTTAGTGGAAAAAAATAATACTTCTAGTTTTTATGGTTTCAGAGAAAAAGGGTCAAACGTCGCAAAAAATGATGTTTTGAGATAATTGACTTTGAAGTGAAAAAATGCGCTTTATAATAAACTTGCACTCTAAAAATGCTTGCTGATGTATCAGTTCGGTAGCCACCAGCCAGGTTGTCACCTCTCATAGTCAATAATTAGTTTCTTTGTTTGCTGTCTTGCTTTGTGGGCCTCTTTTGTGACGAGCTGTGTAGCCCTGTCTGCAAAGTAAAGTCGTCGCCGGTCAACGTCCCGCAACCACTGCACCGTGAATCATCCTGGTGAAACACCAAGTAGAGGCCCGAAGTTGTCAGTTTTGACGTCTCTCTAATCGGTGTGTCCAACAGCACTTTTCACAGTTCAGAAAGTAGGTGCAGGCGACGCCAGCTCTTAGTGCTGCTTTTTCAACCAGCTGCAAGTCCCCACCGCACACTTTACACACCCAGCTTTCGGCGACGGTACAGGAGCGAAGGTCGATGTCAATCAGTTCATAGTCGCAGTCACTAACACTTGCCTTGAGCTCTTCAAAGCGTGCTGCCGAGTGCGACAGCTTCTAAGAAGACGCACATGTGGTAGCCGCTGCTGTCAGGCATCAGAATGCGTTGCGGGGACTCGGCGGCATGAGAAATTGACCTATGCCGACTACCCTGGAAGCGACGCTTTTGAAATACCTTCTTCGTCTTCGTCATTTGATTAACATTCACAATCTAGTGTTAAAGTAAACAATAAATTGCCTTGCCCGTGGAAGCACGCCGAAGCAGAAGCAAAAGTATGCGCGTCGCGACTGATAATGGCAGTGTCTGAGGATTTATGGGGCTAAAAAAGTAAAAGCTAGACAGCTTTTTGCTGTTGCTGGACGAGCAATACACATTCCGCTAAACCTAGAGAGAACCTGCGTTTTTTTTACTGCTTTTTTACAACATAGGAGAGATACAGATTATGCATAGGTGTAAAAGGGGGCATGGTCGGTCACCACCTAGGTTTTGGAAAAGGTCATTTTTCCTGTAGATAAATCGCGCACGCTCAAATTACACAGTCAGCATTGTTCAGGAAAGACTGGGAAATCCAAATCCCTAAAAAACAAAAAATCTATTTTTTTCAAAATTTTGCCCTACCCTGTTCCCTTAAAAAAGCCGTGAAAGTTAGACTTATGCCGCTTGTTGAGGTGAGTTATACGGCCAGGGGGACATATTATAGGGGGCTAATCGTAACGATCAGCCGGCTAATTAATTACAATTCGTTAATTAACTTTTTAATTAATGAAAATAGACATATGGTTCCAATTAGAAACTTGCTCAGCGTCATCGAAAAGCACTGAATCAGTCATTTTCAGAAAGACTTTGAGCGCGTGAGAAGCGTAGTTGTGCACTAAAGTTACCACTCGTGGACCAGGTACAAGGCTGGGGCTAGATAAGAGACGGAAAAATCGCGCGGGCACCTTATCGCAACCTCTAGCATTTGTACCTGCTCCACGAGCGGTAAATTCAGTGCACTACTACACTTCTGACGCGCTCAGTCTTTCTGAAAATGACTGATTTAGGATTTTCGATGACGCTGAGCAAATTTCTAATTGGAACCATATGTCTATTTTCATTAATTAAAAGTTAATTAACGAATTTTAATTAATTAGCCGACTGATCGTTACGATTAGCCCTCTATAATATGTCCCCCTGGCCGTATAACTCACCTCCACAAGCGGCATAAGTGTAACTTTCACGGCTTTTTTAAACAAATCTGTTAAGCTTAAAAAAAAACACCCTGTATATATATATATATATATATATATATATATATATATATATATATATATATATATATATATATATATAATACGTACAGGTCTTCCTGTCGAAGGCCGGACTCCGGCCGAAACGTCGAAGAATAAACCGTCCGTTGTTGCTGTTTTCATCAAGGGTTTTGCTTTTCCTCTCAGTTATACCCACGCCTCGGCCCCCGCCACCATGCCTGTTATATATATATATATATATATATATATATATATATATATATATATATATATATATATATATATATATTTTTTTACTCTAAATGTTTTTGTTTAATGTGTCTAGGTTGAAAATATGATTGACTGTAGCAGAACTCAATGCACCAGAAGGAAAGAAGAAACAGTAAATCTTTTCCAGTTTACCGTTTTCTGTCGATGTTTACACCAACATGCTCCCTACACAAATTTAGAACCCCATGTTTTTTTGTTTTTTACCATTGTGGAGTTGCAGGCTTCTTGCCTTCTGTGGCCGTCTTTACTAAAAAAAAATTTCACAGCAACCTTTTTGCATTGACACAGCTTGACTTGAAAATAATTACTATAATTTATTTTAAACTTTTGGAGAGCAATTTTTTTGGCAATATTTGGCACCAAGGGAGATGGACAAAGCGGTGCAGGCATGTCGGTTCTCCTGGAAGAACAATGGTTGCTTCCCGAAATTCTTGGATAGAAAATGGCGTACCATCGCGATTCACGCGTTTCCCAACAACCTCCTCGTTTCTCCGTTCCCCGTTGTTCGGCCGAGCCACGACTTAAATTGTGAATTTTACGATAGTGTGAAATGTAGGACATTTTAGAGGTTTTGTTATATCTTGCGGGACGAGGAACTTGAGAGCTCAATGCAGGACAGTCTTGTGAGTCGCGGGACGGGTGGTCACCCTAATGATATGGCTGTCTCGTTACTCCTCATTATGGGTTTATTAATAGCCCAGAACAAGAGCTTATGGTTTCTGGAGTGTAGCACCAGAAATTACGAAATGCAACTGCCTCGATTTTATGTTAGTGATTTGTACTAGGAACGTTTGATCACATTCATTGAAAGAGGAGATGAAACTGTTTTCCACTGCACATTGTAGTCATCAATGATGTATCAACCTGGTGCACTCAACAATCAATATGCCATATTTCAGTACAGTGCAGCTACATAGAAAGCTCAAATTATCAAGTCTGGCAACTGAACATCACAGTTTTGCAAAGATGTTTGATAAGTATTTCTTCTGCACTGAACAATTACAAAACTACAAAAATACACCTGATGCAACCATTACTACTCCCGTGATCTGTTTGTAATACAAAACGCTCGAAACAAAACAAAGCCCACGTTGAGATGCCGTCCACAGCGACGGAAGACCAGCCTGTACTCGTCGATGCGCAGCATCATCTGAAGACACCTTGCCACCGACTGAATGTACTCGTTGTTCTGCAAGCAGGAGAGCAAGAGAAGTCAACCATAAGCAATTCCTCACTTCAAAGCAGTACTAATACAAGAACTGAAGTGATACATGGTCCATGATTTGTTTCATTATGGTTTACCCCAAAAAAAAAAAAGCCCACCTCCCCCTCCCCCTAAGAAATGAACGCTTGATTTATTAATAGGGACGTAGCAGGTGCACCTTCCTTTGAAATGTATCTCGACTGTGCAAGGAGAACCGGCCACGGCTGCGTGTATGCATACTGTCACGAGTGGAAGTAAACGAATGTAAAAATGAAAATAAATGTGTAATGAGGCGAACTTGTGCCTACAAACTAAAACGAAAGGTATCGAGCATCCTGCGTCGGCGACAGAAGACTGTCTTGAAACTGCACGTTGCCGCTGCACGTTGCCACTGCGTTTACACACGCGGTGTGTTTAAGAATGTTCCGAACCGAAACACTCGATTACAGCCGAGAATGGGCTGGAGCCTTCCAGAAGAGTACAGAATTATAAAAAGAAAGATCAGCCGAGCTGGGTTCAAGTTCCGTACCTCCACATGAGAGCCGCGTGTGTTGCCAAGTGCCCCATGGACGCGGCAATATATAGCCTCGGTGCACAACTTCATCGCAAGACCGAGCGTAAAGTGCTTTTACAGCATGAGCACACACAGAGCAAAACCATTCGTTGAAAACTATCTGCCAGTGCTCAAAGCTATCACCGATACGCTGAACAAAATAGGGTTGTGTGCGGCAATGCATAAAAGTACAAAGAGTATGCAAGGTGTCTAGAGTGAGGAGAGTCCTTACCGGCATCCTGAGCTGGTCCTTGAGCCAGGTGAGGTAGTACTGCAGGTCGGACCCTTCCATGGGTTCCCGGCCCCAGCAGGCTATCTTGGCAATAATCCTGCTCGTCTGCAAATGCCAAGGATCTCACTTGCTATGGAAGTGAGAAGAATTCAACACAAACACACTGCAGGAGTTTATCCTATGCTTTCCGCATTTTATTTTAACTTTGTAGTAGCTGTATCAACCAATACCCTCAGCTGCTAACAACAGAGCTTTTATCTTTTTTTAAGTGCCCACTTAGTGGAATTTACAGAAACTTTAAATTCTAAAGAATTCCCCACTGTCTGCCCTACACTTTACTAGGCTTTTTGAATTTAGAGGTGAAACAGCCTTTCTACGCTGCTGTCCACCGCTGCCCCGTATTTCAGCCCTAGACAGGGTGGCTAGGTTAACAGATTGTCTATTTTTTCCTCGACAATTTAATAATTCCCAGACATTAAAAACCCATTTCGAGCTTGAGCAGAGCTATGTCACAACTGCAACGGCTGGCCATGCATGTTTCCACACACCATGTTCATGATGAAACCGTCTTGGCGGTTCAGCAAGTTGAGGAACAGTGTCCAAACGTTGTCCTTGTTCTTGCGCGAGTACTCCTTGAAAATCTCCACACGAGTTTTGTCTTCCTAGAATGGCACAAAACCCGCTAAGAATTAGTATCACGAAAAAGGTCATACTTGACACTCTGGAGACCCATTTACATGTGGATGTGTTATCGATGCTCCTATACTTGGATAAAGTGCTCTCAGGTAGTGCAATGAAAACTAGTATATACCATGCATGCAACAAGCATCGACCATCCTCGATTTTCCGTAAGCATTCACACCTTAGGAGTAATCTTAAAAATTTTAGAAGGGTTCCATGTCCCCTAAGAAAATGGCAAACGAAAAGTGGTCGTTATTGTCGTTCATGCACGCGGACCATAATACATTTCTCGCACTGCAGAGTAAAATCTGTGCTACATATGAAAGCAAAGTGACTTTTTGACTGTAGAAATGTTCTTCTAGTCAGTGTGTAGGCATGACACGGCAGAAGCATAAAAATAATCACTGGAAACTATGTTTGTTTCAATGCTGCCTACGAGAACCAAGCAGCGATAGCAGATGACAGAGTCGAAACGACCTCCTCTCTTGGGCTTCTCGGCGTTACCGCTACGCGGCGTCAATTTCGGTGAAGTCGCCAATACACCAACTCCTATTTACAAACAAACTGGAACACCCTAGCGGCACTCCCCATCGCATGCACGATAGATGGTGTGGGCGAAAGCGTCGCATCCTTCCTGCATCAACAAACCATTGGAATGTGATGTTGTCGGCGTCAATGCGAGTCACCGTGCTTTTTTTGCATTGGAACTGTTGATGTTAAGCTTTCCTAGCCAGTGGCGTAGCTAGGAGCGGAGCTTATGCCCCCCCCCCCAATCCAGCCGACCCTACTAATATTCAGATGCGCTTTGACCCCCTTCCCCCCCTCACGCACCCCAAATCATGAACACCCCAGCCACCTCAGCCGCCCCCTGAAAACAATCCCTGTCTACGCCACTTTTCCTAGTGGTGTTTTACTACTTCAGAAACCTGACTGAAATTAACCAGGCTGATTACACTGCAATACTTTGTGTAAATTATGTAACATGTGGCGATTAATTATGCGTGAATGCCCCAGAGTGGGCGCTGAAACCCGACTCGCATGATGAGATATTGCTCACTATTTTCAGTCACAACGTCACTCAGGCTGCAAAAGCATGGACGGTAGCTGCGATGCTTGACGTCGATACTAAAAATCGCAAGCAGAGTCGGACCATGTGAATCGGGTATAACAAGTCGGTGATGGCCGCTGGTAACAATGATCAAGATATGTTTGCATCTACTGCTTACACCGAGCCTACTTACCCCAAACAACCTTTAAACTTAAGTCTTTTGAGGCTCTGCACTTACTTCTTGTTGCAACGTTTGGTCTACTGGCCACCATCGTTTGAACAAGCAGACCA
>JAZHYW010054358.1:0-24788 GCA_037355805.1 Ixodes ricinus | reverse complement strand
TACATTAGGCGTTGTACGGACGTTTAAATGTCGAAAATCCATACAACGAATTCGACTTATTTTTGACAAAATAAATGTTAATCTCACTCGACATAACTTCGAACTGCTGTGCGATACACGTCAAAAATCCCAGGTTACCCGGAGGCACTGCATGGAACGAATTGCCCGTCGATGATAGTGACGTTTAAAAGTGGACCCCCCATAAACGAATTTTACTTTTTTTTTTAGACACAAATGTTACCTCACTTGCCACAACTCTAAATCATTGCTGAGCAATACACATCCAAGACTCAACATTCATACAACGAATTTGACTTTTAGTTTTGCCACAAATATTGCCCCCATCGACATAACTTCAAATTCGAATAACATGCTGAGAGACAGACGTGCAAGATCGTACTGCACTGGCCAAATTCAGCCTACAGTTTAAGCGTTGTATGGACGTTTAGAATTCGCTCTATTTGCACATCTATACAGCGAATTCGACTTTTATTTTTGACACAAATATGACCTCATTCGACACAACCTCAAATTCAAAGTTGACACAAGCCGCTATGAAGTTTCTGTCGGGGTGCCGCCAGTCAGGTCTGAGTGGTATGAAAACACGTGACAAGTCTCCAAAGTTGAAGGTGCACACGGCATTTCATATATTCCTCCTCCACCTTTACGGACACAACACGGAACGAAAAACAAAAAAGGAAGACATTTAAATTCTTCACGCATTAGCAGCATATTAGCAGTCTCCACCGGCGTCGCGCAAACATTTTTCGTGCCCGAAGTTTTCCGCACGCTGGATCTATTGACCCGTCCACGCAAGCGAAGCGCATTGCATTCCACGGCACCTCGAGAGAAAGCAACTTTCAAAGACGTGAAGACAGCACACTCGGTCTCCGAGAGGATGACACCTCCACGAAAAAGAGTCCGTCAATTAAGCCTAGTACCGGCAACATTCCTGGGGAGACCTTTTTTTTCGGGGCCATTGTCTATGAACTTACCGATCGCGCTGCTATCCGGAGTTCTGGTATCCGAACGCAGGGTAATCCCATCAAACGTGCTCAGACCACGAGCGGCTGGGGTCAGGCCTGTGGAACACATGAAGTCATGCCGCCGTCGAGGTCTGGAGAACCGACACACCCATCAGGGAAAAGAAATCTCGGTGCACGAACACCCAACCGACACACACCGTGGAAATCCAACAGGTAAGCTCTCCGTCGGCGAGAAGGTCGGCAGCGGCGAGCGCTGCTGCTGCTGCGCCAAGGTATGTAACGTCAGCAAGCCAGATAATGACTGACGGCCGCCGGGTCAAAAAAGTTATAAAATTGTGCGTCAAAGTGGCGGCGTTCACTCGCAAACGTCCCGGAATCGCTTTTAAAGTTCGTTTGGACGCGTGTATGCGGGATATTATCCCGTTTACGTGCAAAATTTGAGGTGCAAAAGGGAGCGCGCGCATTTGCTCGGTGCTGCCATCTACGTAACGTGTTCGGAACCGCCTTATCCATTGACCAATCGCAACAACCGGCGCTGAAACTCAAATGACGTGTTGCTTAGCGAGAAAATACCTGTTAATTACAATTTTTGTTAACTTTTAATGCTTGGAAGATATTATTTTGGGTAAATATTAAATTTACGGGGCCGTTTTTTTTTTTTTCAAAGCGTTATTGTGGTTTGCAAAGTTAATTTACGCTACTTTTAGAAATTTTCTCTTAAACCACCTCACAACACTGGGTTGCTCTAATTCGAAATGATCGACATTTGCTTCTTCATCTGCTTCATCACGGTGGTCGGTTTTTATATCAAAGCTGCGTTGGTGCAATAAGTATTTGAAGTGCTTCCAAAGTTTTTACTACAGTTCCAGTGACTTAACGGGTTTCCGTACAGAATTAACTATTCCTATTCAGGTACGTACCGTTCCGCAAGCATTCAGTGCAGCTCCGTCCAGTCTACTGCAAACACCGAGCAGCGGTAGAATCGTCTGCGCGGGAAAATCGAAAGGCCCATTTTCCATCGGTGCTCGCACGAGCGCTCTCAGACTCACGATGAGCAAAACCAAGGAGGTGGCTGCCGAGAAAGCCATCCTGGACTACGTGAAGGCGCAAAATCGACCGTACAGCTCCAACGACATCTTCAACAACCTGCACAAGGAGCACGGCAAGACCGCCGTGGTGCGCGCCCTCGAACAACTCGCGCAGGACAACAAAATTAAGGAGAAGACCTACGGCAAACAGAAGATCTACTTCGCCGACCAGGACGAATTCCCTGGACGTCGCCGAGTCCGAACTGGCCGCCATGGACCAAGAAACGAACGCGCTAGGCGAGACACTCCAAGAGGCGTCGCGGCAACTGCAGGCTCGCGAGTCCCTGCTCAGCTCGCTGAGCAACAGTTTGACGACGGAGCAGGTGGCCGAGAAGATAAAGCAGACGATTGAGGAAAGGGACAAGTTAGTTGCTAGGGTTGGAGAAGCTCACCTCTAACACCAGCTTCGTCGAGCCCAAGGTCAGGGACAAGATCTACAAGGACAAGGAGACGGCTGTGAAGGAGTGGCGAAGGAGGAAGCGGATGGCGAACGACATGCTGGACGCCATCCTCGAAGGTTACCCCAAGGGCAAGAAGGCTCTCCTTGAAGAGACTGGTGTGGAGACCGACGAGGACGCCAAAGTCTTGATGCCCAAGTAGCCTCGCAGAAACGAACAAGCCCATTGTGTATATTGCCGTAAGCACCGGTGGTTGTAGCATTGTATATACATATAAACACTGAAAGTCATCAGAGTGCGAGAAAAGCCATCCTCTAAGTGACCGGCATAGGAAGCCGATGAAGACCCTAAACCGCTGATGCAAGGCAACAGTCGGTGACAGGTCAAGAATGAAGTGGAAGCTCCTCCCACCTCTTTCCACTTTAGTAGTGCAAACGCTGGAGAGCAGGCGACCTCCTCTGCACCATTCGCTCCGCTGAAGTGGAAAGGGGTGGGAGGAGCTTCCACTGCTTCTGACCTGTCACCAACTAAAGTTGGTTACAGGCTAAGAACTCTGGAGATGGTCGCTGCCTTCCCCTGGGATTTGGCTCTGCGTACAACGAAGTGTTAACAAAAGCCGAAAGCTTGCACTCAAGGCGGAGCATCTACTAGATTCTTAACCTGCTACAGACTAGTAGTTCCTTTTACGTCAAACAATGTAAAAGTGAAAAGAACAAGGTTGTGTATTTTTTACTACAAAATTTGCGATGTATGCAAGTTTCCTTGAACCACAGTGTTGAAAATAAACGAGACAAAGAGACACACACATGCCATATAGCCTCTACTTTATTCAACAGAGTCAGGTTCGAACTGGGAGCTACAACCAACGGTACCAAAGGTTATCCGAGCTGAAAGAAAGGCACTCGTAACACAGGCAGACAACAGTTCGGCGACACTGACTAGATCACAAAATCCGCATTCCTACGTACATTACACACCTTTATACTGGCAGTCTTGCTTGGAATGCAGCGCAAGTCGTATTGCGCTTTAAACACTTACCCGTTCCACGTAAGTGAGAAAAACAAGGCGGTAAATAACAACAAAAACCAGAATGAATATCCGTGGCTGTGGAACTAGGTTATACTTCACATCCTTAACAGCGCAATAAATATGGAGGAATTATTTTACAGGTTGATGCCCGAAACGCAGTTCTTATGTCCTGGTTGCTCCCTGACTCGCTCTTGAAGAGCTAGTGTCCTTTTCCAGCTGCTTGCCCAGGTATTCCCTGAAAGCAACATCAAGCACTGTTTGAACACAACCCAACTGAGATCGAATTTATAAAATGGCCCTTCACAGTGCTCCAGGACACAAAGTATGGACCTGGAGTACACTTAAGAACAGTCCTCAGTAGCAGACGGTAGGCAATTAAGTACTCATTAAAAGGACAGTTTTGCAAGGTAATGAACAAATGGGAAACTCCCTTACTTGCACCTTGCACAAGTGTATTCTACAACTGAGCACGATACCGAGGAACAGGATGTTAGAATGTCCTTCAAAGCATTTTATTATGGAACTTGTGCAGCAGCCCACGGATCAAACATGGGATGTCATATCAAGATTTGGATTCACAAGCTTGGCTAGCATGTAGTCGTGTATCACTACTGCGTGATGCACATTAAAGACCTAAGGCTAGCAGTCAAACTGCACTTTGGCTAAATTTCGTAACCCTACAACAGAGACAAACGATGCCCATTGGGGATGACCAACTTCTCACTGCCTAAACATACATGAAACAATTAATGAGACCTGTATGCAGAAGTACCATCTGAAAGAGGTTATCCTCAACATCCAGAATACTTTCTACAGGATCCTTCGGAGTGGTCTGCTGCTTGGCAACAGGCTTGGTCGGCTCCTTCCGGATCACTTGGTTATACAAGCGGACTTGAAAGGAGCAACAATAAACCAATTGCGAAATGAGAGGGAAAGTAGGACTACACAAGTAGATAGCGGGCTCACCAATTGTGCACCATCAGCTTCTGGACACAGAGCAGGGCTTCGTAACGCACATTCGGGTCTTCGTGGCTAAGGAGTTGCATCACAAGCTGCTTGCCTCCCAGCTTCTCTATGACCCTGCAGGAGAAGTGGTAAGTGTCCCGAGGTTAGAGCCGGTGGTGAAACGGAGGCAGAATGCGGACACAGTAAAGCCTTTATTGAGAGCAGAATTGGTACATAAACCATGTCAACTATGTAGTACTGTTGACATTGTTAGTGACATGATCAGTTTTAACTGCTTTACAGTCAGCATTCCATGCCGAAAGAAACACCAAGACAATACATCAGTTACCTATGCCTAGGGTTCTGTGTCTTTGGATAAATCCAAAATACTCCGAACAACACCCTCCGATAATTTTGGTCTTTTCAAATTCATCTGATAAAATGGCGGCTTGGACGAGTTGGTTTTCCATGTCTCAAGAATAACAGCGCAGTAGGGAATCCACACAAACACACATCACCACAGGCCTGTTGTGACGTGTGTTTGTGTGGATTACCTACTTGCGCTGCTATTTTTGAGACATTCATCTGATAAGCTCTGAATTTTGATGTGCCAAAGCACCCCCCCCCCTTTCCCCTTCCCCCAAGGAAAAAAAAAGAGAAAAAGAATACAGTATTTTATAATTAAGTTTGATCAGCGCACAGGGTCAATGGTCCTGAGAAAATGCCCCCACAGTAATCTTTAAAATCTTGGACCATTGTCAAAAGGCGGTCTTACCACTTATCTCATCAAGGTTCATTCGCGACAACAGGTCATTGTACTTTCAGGTCAGGACAAAAGTCAACGCTTTGGTTTCCTAGTTTGGGCCATACTATTTGTGCTTTAGATGAAGGAGAGGTTGTGTTTTTGTCACAGTGAAAGCTATGGACCATAAAGACTGCATAAAATGGGGAAAAGCGGCAGTTGAAACTTCCCTATCACGTCCTTTACCATTCCACATCACGCAGCCGCGGTGTAGGTTGGTGAAATTGAACGGGATGAATACGAGCTTTCCAGGACTACATACAGGAGGTTACTGATTTTAAGGTATCAACATTTATCGAAGGAACACTTATGCGCAATTTTCGTCGGACAAATTAGTATTACCAGTAACAATGCCACCAACGAGCACATTATTATTTTTTTTATATAGCATACGTTTACACCTAGATATTATTTATTTAATTATTTTTAATGGAGAACGATGCAAATTAAACTCAGAATTTAGAAGAATTGTGAATCAAAAAGAATAAACTCCGATAAACTCAGAATTTTCGTCAAACAATAAGCTTAGGAAAACACCCTCTGAACTTAACGAAAACACGGAATCCTAGTTATGCCCGAAATTTGATCAAAATGATCCTATTTCTAAGAATGGGCAGAGCAGACCAATTACATCAAAAGGTGTATTGAAAGCCTCGTGATGAGCACTGTCAGGATAAATGACTTCTGAAGCTCCTATTCACTAACCCATGTCACATTCTGCATTCAACCCATGTCACATTCCGCATTCCTTGATGATAATAAGTGAGGGCATGGTTGATAATGACGAATAACAAAATAAAAGCCAATGAGCAGTCTGCCACGCTGGTGCAACAAATAGGACATCACAGAGCAAGTTATTGCTATAGCCCAAATCCAAACCAGGCTTACGTGTCTCCTGCACCAAACACCCAGTCAGTTCTTCAAGTACCCAGCCATTAAATCTCTACCATCATTTTGGGACTGCCACTTGGGCTATTCCTGTAGCCTATAGTGCACTCTTTCAGGTGGAGCTCACCGTTTTCATAGCATGCTCCATCTCTATTCTATATTCTTCAATTGCCACTTTAGGGATCGTCGCTTCTATGCTGAAAACTGCGGCAAGCGGCGCCACAGTAAGGATAATGCCGGAACAACAAATGGCAAGCAACTTTAAGAGAAAGGCGAGTGAAGTAGACACACTGTTTTCCACGCGGGTAGTAGCGGACGTATTCCCCAACGTCGTGGGCAGCCACGCTCAGCACCAGAGGGTCCTTGCTGGACTCCAGGAGGTGAACCAGTATCCTGAGCATGCACAAAGGTATAGTATTTATTGCATCTTTCAGCGCTAACAACCCCACAGCATTTAGTTGCCCTTAAAGGGTAACTGCAAAGAAAAAAAAGTGTATTTTTAAACAGCCTAATTAGGACAAGCATGTCACAAAACAATTTTTCCGCCAAAAACAAAATTTTTTACAGCAATATTTATTGCGCAGGACTGATTTTAGTTTGCGGCTATTTCACCCGTTTTGAATCGCGCGCCACAAAGTTCCTATTACACGTCACAGAGTCGCTGCTATACGTCACGGAGTGACGTATACCAGCCACTCCGCGGGCGTCGAAAGAGCGGGAGTTTCAAATGCGGAGAGGTTGGGACTCCGACTAAATTACGTTCTGAGGCGTAAATATTGCTAGAAAAAATTTGTTTTTTCGCGGAAGATTTGTTTTGTGACATGCTTGTCCCAATTAGGCTGTTTAAAAAACACTTTTTTTCTTTGCAGTTACCCTTCTAAAGGGTAACTGCAAAGAAAAAAGTGTTTTTTTAAACAGCCTAATTGGGACAAGCATGTCACAAAACAAATCTTCCGCGAAAAAACAAATTTTTTCTAGCAATATTTACGCCTCAGAACGTAATTTCGTCGGAGTCCCAACCTCTCCGCATTTGAAACTCCCGCTCTTTTGACGCCTCGCGGAGTGGCTGGTATACGTCACTCCGTGACGTATAGCAGCGACTCTGTGACGTGTAATAGGAACTTTGTGGCACGCGATTCAAAACGGGTGAAATAGCCGCAAACTAAAATCAGTCCTGCGCAATAAATATTGCTGTAAAAAATTTTGTTTTTGGCGGAAAAATTGTTTTGTGACATGCTTGTCCTAATTAGGCTGTTTAGAAATACACTTTTTTTCTTTGCAGTTACCCTTTAAGGTTTGACACCACTCAGTCGTGGATTGTGATACACGTGGATCTAAAAAATTTTTGCTCTGAAGCCTGGAAGCTCAGCTGAGATGTACACCATGCTACACTCCCTCTATTGATTTTCCTTAGTCTCTGATTCAAAGGCTCTACATTAATAATTTTCATTTGCTTTCTGATTCTAAGTGCCTCCTCCGCTCGTGTGGGCATAACTTTCCGTAAGGAATTAAACAAATGTGAGGCCCATAACAAATAACTGCACCTCGAACAGTGACTTAAATCTCCAGTACGGAAGGCTGGACGCAAAGACTGTTTTTTAAACCTTACTTTGGGCAGACAAAACTTGCTGCAGCTGTATGTAACAGAAAAGATGAAACAATGTAGAGTATGGGTAAGTTTTGAAACACAGGAGTGCAAGACCTTTGCTCATGAGAAATTTTGGGTAAAGTATTTACTTGATTGTAAGGGTATGGGTAAGTTGTGAAACACCAAAGTATAAGAATCTCACACCAGAGAAACAGGGAGTAAGGTATTTACTCGACTCTAATGTGTCAACTTTCCAAACAGCATGGTGTGAAGTGCGAATCATTGCAATGCAGAGGAAAAGATAAGCAAATGAAAGGCACACATAACGCAGACTGAAAACAGTGCCCTGGAATTTCGAGCGTGACATTTGACACGCTTGGAACCCTTGTGCAGACCGCACTTTTGGATTCAAACGTCTTGCAATCCGTGCCTTATCATTCACCGTAAATCGTAATAACCGGCTGATCACGGGCTGTACAATTGAATAGATGCACGGGCTTTGTCGATCAAAAAAGGCTGCATTGGGTTTGTGTGAATGGGCTATGCTCCGAACAGGGTCAGAATGTGGCCCTCACTTGAGAAGCTCGTAGTTCTTTTCGTTGAGCTTGTCCGCATTCTCCCTCCAGAACTTCTCCGAGCTGTGCACGGGGCCCCACTCCAGCCGGCCGGACTTGATTTCGGTGGCGTACTCATCAAATGAGCTGAGACAAGAAAGATAAACGAGGCAGGAACTCATAAAACTACTGGATAGCTATCTTACAGCCAACAAGCTCAGCTGTACATACCAGGGTGTCGAACCGTAACCGTAACTGAACCGCTTATTTTGCCCGAACCGGAACAGAACCCAAACCAAAATGTTTGGTGCCATTTTGAAGCTGAACCTGAACCGGAGCTAAAAAAGTGAACCATTCCGAACCAGTTCACCAAACAGTTTGGGCATGCATTCACGCTACTATTCCGTGAGCTGTGCAGAGAAAATTTTGAGAGGCTTAGCACTGCGTAGCAAGGTGTTTCTACTTAAGCAAATAATTTTGCAGTGTTAGGTAAATTACATCTAAAAGGCACTTGATGTAAGGTACAAAGTAAATGAGTAAGGTACAAAGTAAGGTACAAAGTAAACTGTACCAGGCTAGTTTGCGCACTTGTGTTAGAGCGCGATTGACTGCGCTTGTAACTGGTTAAAGGGAGCGGTGCAACGATATTCAATTGGAATGTTTTTCACTTTACACGAGCTTACTGGCACTACTGGGACTCAAGGATACTCGCACACAACGCCACTGATCAAAAAACTCCTTTGTTGCGGTGTAATTTCAAGGACAAAAGCGATCATTTTCATTCAATCTCTCCTTTGCGAAATTCGATGACGTAACGTGGGGATCGCAGTACACCCCAATGACGATATTTGAATGCGGTTTATAGATTGGACCCGAGCATGGCGTGGACGCTCGATTTGGGCTCGTGATAATTACTAGCTCGAGAAGCATTCGGGTAGTGGCCCGTGTCCAATCGCTGCAATGACGACAATAGCCGAGCCATAACAATGTCGGGAACTCAGCGCGTGTCCTGTGCTTTGCCAACGCCCTGCGCGTGGCTGTGATCAACATTGGCGGCATATAATCGGCATCAGATCACGTGGCTGCTTGTTCTGGCTGCGAGTTGAGGGGTGAACGCTGCTCGTTTTTCTTTAATATTTTCTGGGACTTCTATTGCGTAGGATGAAAAACGAACTCGTGTTTCATAGGTCATTAACGTCAGGGATCCGTTTTAAGCGGTATTTGCGCGAAAGTACTAAAATTGTTGCATCGCCCCTTTAAGACGATAATTTGTAAAATCAATTACTTTTTGCCTAGAAAATTTGTAATAAATTATTGGTGCCTTGTGGGGTCGCGGAATTTGTTAAATGAACAGGAATTTAATGTAGTGGTCAAAAACACATTGAACACGGATCTTTGGCCGGTACTTTCGTTTTACTTTGTTACACCGGCACTTTTGTGTTGCAGGCATCAGGAATTACTGATAGAAATAAAGGTTACTCATACTGTATTAAATCTAAACGCTTTCTTCATTACTTGTCTGTTCAATATTTGACTCGGTATTTGCATTTCGTTTCCCGTAGTGTTCATACTCGATTTCCATTAAAAACCTTGACCCTCATCAAAACACATATCTTGTCACCAACTTCACAGCAAGCAATTAGCACACACACAAAACACAGCCTACACAACACATACAAAATAAAAAATCAGCACAATGCTGTGTTTTGTGTTTGCTAATTGTGCGCTGTGAAGTCGGTCCCATGTTCAACCAACTCATCCAAGCTGCAGTTTTGACATTTCTGGTCTCAGAACTGTCAGCCAAGGGAAAATAGAAAGATAACTGGGGGTCCCAACCTTATGCCCTTGACGCTGGTGTTCAGCCTCAACTAATTGTACTGTACCAAATTCTAACCACTTTTAACTTTTCAATGTTTGACTCTGTGTTCAAATTCCATACCGCTTGTACTCGATTTGCATTCGAAAACTTCGACCTTTGCACGTCCCCAATCTAAGCACATGTCTGCTCTACGAGCTGTCAGCCATGGGAAAGAGGGATGCATTGCGGAAAACAGCGCGAAAGATATGGCGGACGAAGAAAGAGAACCGGCAAGACCAAGCGGGGTCCCCACCTCATGTCCTGCACGCTGGTGTTCAGCCTCTCCTCCAGGTACTCAATGTCCTCCACGATGTCGGGGTCCTCAAACTTCTTTCCCTGGAGGATCTCCAGCTGCTTGGAGACCTTGCACTGCACCATGGCTATGGCATTGTCCCGTCGGATCTCAGTCTCCTCGGGCTTCTCAATCAGGTTCTGCAAACAGAACGTTGAAAATTCATCAAGTTCTGCAAATGGAACATCAAGAGTTTATCAGGTCCTGCATATGGAACGTCACAAGTTCATCAGCTTCTGCAAATGAAACATCACATGGTCATGAACTTCTGCATAATGGAACATCACAAGTTTATCAATTTCTGCCTAATGAAACATCAAGAGTTCATCAGGTTCTGAAAACAGAGGATTGCGAGGTTAGGGGCTGTTTGTCTACGGGAACCCCATTCCCATACTCCCCGAATTCCCCAGATAAACAAACACAGCGTCATTAACTCGAAAGCACTAGTTAGCTGGTGGCTTGGAAATGAGGAGGATACAAACATTATCCAAGGACATCTTTTTCTTATAGAAGTAAACTGCAGGTCTTACCTAGACACTAAAACTAATAACAAAAAACACACTTCTAAAATTTTGTTTTTTCTAGAAATGATGCACTTTGCATCCAAGTAAGATCATTTTGCCAAGCTTTCTCACTTTTTTTTTTTTAAGCTTTAGAATGAATATTATTTTAGACAAATATAGCAAGGGAAAATTAGCAGTAACCATCAAGACCAAAACTAACAATCCAAGAGAGATGTGATGTCACTGTCACCTCAGCACAGGCACAAATGTTGCATTTGCATTTTTCTTTTTCACTATTGCACATGACGCCATCAGCTACATCAGTTCATTGACTGTCCAATCAATTTGCAGGTCAAGGAATAACTGTATGAGATCAAATAATTTGCACTCTCTCTACAAACACTGCCAGTTTATCTGCTTCTCTGCAAGGCATGCCCATAGCCATTCCTTGCAATCTACCAAAAGAGGGGGAACACCAGTTCCCCTCTCCTGCACCTGCTTCTGCAAAAATTATACAAAAATTAAGAAATAAAAACAGGGAGCATGTCCTCAAGATCACAGCACGAATTACCGGTACAAAGGTCCATACCCTAAAAGTCGCTCAGGATGATACGCGTCACTTTCTCCTTGCCGGATTCGCTCAGAATGTCGGCCAAGATGGGAATGACATTATACCTGCGGAGAAAACGCAACATAACGGAGTTACTTCGCAGCCACCATTTCGCCGTTGTAGATGGCTCGAGAGCCAAGGAGAGCCGCAGACGACTCACTTGTGCATCCGTTGCGCTAGGTTGACGTTGAAGGTCATCACCCACAGACAAAAAGTGAGCTGGTACTGAATCTGGAAGTTCACCCTCCCTGCCAACACCGTCACGAGGCTGCAAGAGTGGCGTAAGAGTGAGCAGATAAATGAAACATAATCAGCAAAGAAACGTCGCAACGAATGGACGATACTGCTTTCACATAACTCGTCACACTCCACCATCTATTCGCGCAGGCAATTCCTGTCTCCTTTCTCTCACAAGGTTTCCTCTTCTTTCTCTACCAGTGTGTCATATGGTCCTTCCTTTTATCCTTGGCTTTCTTTAGCTTTGTCAAACCACCAGACATTGCTTGACTGTGCAATGTCTCAAGCCTCAATAAAAAGACAACCATTTATGATACTGTAAACGACTTATTTTTCACAGGCTCAATATTTCACAATTTAGATCAAAGCTGAAGTTTTGGAATAATTCGTGGGTTCCAATTTTCATGACGCGGTGGGACCTCAATATAGATTCCAATCTGTTTACATTTTAACCGGAATTGTTTGCGAGACTTATTTTTGCAAATTGTAGGCGATTCACGAAATTCGCGAAAAATTAAGTTGTTTACAGTATGTCGGGTGACCACCTTCCTCCCGAGCAAAATGCGGCACACACTGACAAGGGGTGGGGGTGAGGGGTGGTAAGCAGGAGGACAGTATTCTAACGACTGCGGCAACTAAAAAAATATATTAGATGCAATTTATTAACAAGCTCACCAAGAAATGTGGCTCTGATAACAGAAATAATATCCTGTATTGTGCGAAAGCATGTTATACACCTGCAAACTGTATTGTCCCATAATTTTCACTTCAAGTTTATATATATATATATATATGGCTTTCGGCGGTTCCAAACTCAATTCTTTGATTAATTGGATTAGTATGGTTCATTCATCTGCATATGTTTGTTTATTTCCTCCTCGGAGACCACGTAGATGGTGTGAAGTGCCCGTGTTGTGTGTATGTATGTATGTATAGTATATACAGGGGTTTTTTTGCTTAACAGATTTGGCCGTGTTAGACTTATGCCGCTTGTGAGGTGAGTATTAATCATATGTAATTAATTAAATTCATAACTTTTTAATTAATGAAAATAGACATATGGTTCCAATAGAAATTCAGCGTCACCGAAAAGCTCGAATCAGTCATTTTCAGAAAGACTTTGAGCGCGTGAGAAGCGTAGTTGTGCACTAAAGTTACCACTCGTGGACCAGGTACAAGGCTGGGGCTAGATAAGAGACGGAAAAATCGCGCGGGCACCTTATCGCAACCTCTAGCTTTGTACCTGCTCCACGAGCGGTAAATTCAGTGCACTACTACACTTCTGACGCGCTCAGTCTTTCTGAAAATGACTGATTTAGGATTTTCGATGACGCTGAGCAAATTTCTAATTGGAACCATATGGCTATTTTCATTACACTAAAAGTTAATTAACGAATTTTAATTAATTAGCAGACCGATCATTACGATTAGCCCCTATAATATGTCCCCCTGGCCGTATAACTCACCTCCACAGGCGCAGGCATAAGTCTAACTTTCCACGGCTTTTTTAAACAAATCTGTTAAGCTTAAAAAAAAACACCCTGTATATATATATATATATATATATATATATATATATATATATATATATATATATATATATATATATATATGCGTACAGGTCTTCCTGTCGAAGGCCGGACTCCGGCCGAAACGTCGAAGAATAAACCGTCCGTTGTTGCTGTTTTCATCAAGGGTTTTGCTTTTCCTCTCAGTTATACCCACGCCTTGCCCCCGCCACCATGCCTGATATATATATATATATATATATATATATATATATATATATATATATATATATATATATATATATTTTTTACTCTAAATGTTTTTGTTTAATGTGTCTAGGTTGAAAATATGATTGACTGTAGCAGAACTCAATGCACCAGAAGGAAAGAAGAAACAGTAAATCTTTTCCAGTTTACCGTTTTCTGTCGATGTTTACACCAACATGCTCCCTACACAAATTTAGAACCCCATGTTTTTTTGTTTTTTACCATTGTGAGTTGCAGGCTTCTTGCCTTCTGTGGCCGTCTTTACTAAAAAAAAAAATTTCACAGCAACCTTTTTGCATTGACACAGCTTGACTTGAAAATAATTACTATAATTTAATTTTTAACTTTTGAGAGCAATCTTTTTGCAATATTTGGCACCAAGGGAGATGGACAAAACGGTGCAGGCATATCGGTTCTCCTGGAAGAACAATGGTTGCTTCCTGAAATTCTTGGATAGAAAATGGCGTACCATCGCGATTCACGCGTTTCCCAACAACCTCCTCGTTTCTCCGTTCCCCGTTGTTCGGCCAGAGCCACGACTTAAATTGTGAATTTTACGATAGTGTGAAATGTAGGACATTTTGGAGGTTTTGTTATATCTTGCGGGACGAGGAACTTGAGCAGCTCAATGCAGGACAGTCTCGTAGAGTCGCGGGACGGGTGGTCACCCTAATGATATGGCTGTCTCGTTACTCCTCATTATGGGTTTATTAATAGCCCAGAACAAGAGCTTATGGTTTCTGGAGTGTAGCACCAGAAATTACGAAATGCAACTGCCTCGATTTTATGTTAGTGATTTGTACTAGGAACGTTTGATCACATTCATTGAAAGAGGAGATGAAACATGTTTTTTCCACTGCACATTGTAGTCATCAATGATGTATCAACCTGGTGCACTCATGACAATCAATATGCCATATTTCAGTACAGTGCAGCTACATAGAAAGCTTGAATTATCAAGTCTGGCAACTGAACATCACAGTTTTGCAAAGATGTTTTGATAAGTATTTCTTCTGCACTGAACAATTACAAAACTACAAAAATACCTACCTGATGCAACCATTACTACTCCCGTGATCTGTTTGTAATACAAAACGCTCGAAACAAAACAAAGCCCACGTTGAGATGCCGTCCACAGCGACGAAGACCAGCCTGTACTCGTCGATGCGCAGCATCATCTGAAGACACCTTGCCACCGACTGAATGTACTCGTTGTTCTGCAAGCAGGAGAGCAAGAGAAGTCAACCATAAGCAATTCCTCACTTCAAAGCAGTACTAATACAAGAACTGAAGTGATACATGGTCCATGATTTGTTTCATTATGGTTTACCCCAAAAAAAAAAAAAGCCCACCTCCCCCTCCCCCTAAGAAATGAACGCTTGATTTATTAATAGGGACGTAGCAGGTGCACCTTCCTTTGAAATGTATCTCGACTGTGCAAGGAGAACCGGCCACGGCTGCGTGTATGCATACTGTCACGAGTGGAAGTAAACGAATGTAAAACTGAAAATAAATGTGTAATGAGGCGAACTTGTGCCTACAAACTAAAACGAAAGGTATCGAGCATCCTGCGTCGGCGACAGAAGACTGTCTTGAAACTGCACGTTGCCGCTGCACGTTGCCACTGCGTTTACACACGCGGTGTGTTTAAGAATGTTCCGAACTCGAAACACTCGATTACAGCCGAGAATGGGCAGGAGCCTTCCAGAAGAGTACAGAATTATAAAAAGAAAGATCCGGTCCGAGCTGGGCTCAAGGCTTCCGTCCCTCCACATGGGAGCCGCATGTGTTGCCAAGTCCCCATGGACGCGGCAATATATAGCCTCGATTGCACAACTTCATTGCAAGACCGAGCGTAAGAGTGCTTTTACAGCATGAGCACACACAGAGCAAAACCTTCGTTCAAAACTATCTGCCAGTGCTCAAAGCTATCACCGATACGCTGAACAAAATAGGGTTGTGTGCGGCAATGCATAAAAGTACAAAGAGTATGCAAGGTGTCTAGAGTGAGGAGAGTCCTTACCGGCATCCTGAGCTGGTCCTTGAGCCAGGTGAGGTAGTACTGCAGGTCGGACCCTTCCATGGGTTCCCGGCCCCAGCAGGCTATCTTGGCAATAATCCTGCTCGTCTGCAAATGCCAAGGATCTCACTTGCTACAACTGAGAAGTGAAAAGAATTCAACACAAACACACTGCAGGAGTTTATCCTATGCTTTCCGCATTTTCTTTTAACTTTGTAGTAGCTGTATCAACCAATACCCTCAGCTGCTAACAACAGAGTTTCTTTTATCTTTTTTTTAAGTGCCCACTTAGTGGAATTTACAGAAACTTTAAATTCTAAAGAATTCCCCACTGTCTGCTCTACACTTTACTAGTAGACTTTCGAATTTAGAGGTGAAACAGCCTTTCTACGCTGCTGTCCACCGCTGCCCCGTGTTTAGCCCTAGACAGGGTGGCTAGGTTAACAGATTGTCTACTTTTTCCTCGACAGTTTAATAATTCCCAGACATTAAAAACCCATTTCGAGCTTGAGCAGAGCTATGTCACAACTGCAACGGCTGGCCATGCATGTTTCCACACACCATGTTCATGATGAAACCGTCTTGGCGGTTCAGCAAGTTGAGGAACAGTGTCCAAACGTTGTCCTTGTTCTTGCGCGAGTACTCCTTGAAAATCTCCACACGAGTTTTGTCTTCCTAGAATGGCACAAAACCCGCTAAGAATTAGTATCACGAAAAAGGTCATACTTGACACTCTGGAGACCCATTTACATGTGGATGTGTTATCGATGCTCCTATACTTGGATAAAGTGCTCTCAGGTAGTGCAATGAAAACTAGTATATACCATGCATGCAACAAGCATCGACCATCCTCGATTTTCCGTAAGCATTCACACCTTAGGAGTAATCTTAAAAATTTTAGAAGGGTTCCATGTCCCCTAAGAAAATGGCAAACGAAAAGTGGTCGTTATTGTCAGTTCAGCACGCCGGACCATAATACATTTCTCGCACTGCAGAGTAAAATCTGTGCTACATATGAAAGCAAAGTGACTTTTTGACTGTAGAAATGTTCTTCTAGTCAGTGTGTAGGCATGACACGGCAGAAGCATAAAAATAATCACTGGAAACTATGTTTGTTTCAATGCTGCCTACGAGAACCAAGCAGCGATAGCAGATGACAGAGTCGAAACGACCTCCTCTCTTGGGCTTCTCGACGTTGCCGCTACGCGGCGTCAATTTCAGCTGAAGTCGCCAATACACCAACTCCTATTTACAAACAAACTGGAACAGCCCTAGCGGCACTCCCCATCGCATGCACGATAGGGTGTGGGCAAGAAGCGTCTGCATCCTTCCTGCATCAACAAACCATTGGAATGTGATGTTGTCGGCGTCAATGCGAGTCACCGTGCTTTTTTTTTGCATTGGAACTGTTGATGTTAAGTTTTCCTAGCCAGTGGCGTAGCCAGGAGGGGAGCTTATGGGGCTCAGCCAGCCCCCCCACGAAATCCAGTCGACCCTATAATATTCAGATGCATTTTGACCCCCTTCCCCCCTCCGCACCCCAAATCATGAACACCCCAGCCACCTCAGCCGCCCCCTGAAAACAATCCCTGTCTACGCCACTTTTCCTAGCGGTGTTTTACTACTTCAGAAACCTGACTGAAATTAACCAGGCTGATTACACCGCAATACTTTGTGTAAATTATGTAACATGTGGCGATTCATTATGCGTGAATGCCGCAGAGTGGACGCTGAAACCCGACTCGCATGATGAGATATCTGCTCACTATTTTCAGTCGCAACGTCACTCAGGCTGCAAAAGCATGGACGGTAGCTGCGATGCTTGACGTCGATACTGAAAATCGCAAGCAGAGTCCGACCATGTGAATCGGGTATAACAAGTCGGTGATGGCCGCTGGTAACAATGATCAAGATATGTTTGCATCTACTGTTTACACCGAGCCTACTTACCCCAAACAACCTTTAAACTTAAGTCTTTTGAAGCCTGCACTTACTTCTTGTTGCAACGTTTGGTCTACTGGCCACCATCGTTTGAACAAGCAGACTACAGTTTTAACGAGTTTGAACTACTGTAAAACCCTTTACCTTCGCGGCCCCTATTTTTCGCGAATCGGTCCCAGAGGACATAATTGCGGCAACTAATTTTCGCACACTGAAGACGCCTGCATTGAAACTATTAAAGATAGAAATTTCGCGCCCTTAAATTTCACGAATTCTCAATTCGCAAATTCGCGAAAATTAAGGGCTCGCGAACATTAAGGGTTTTACAGTATCAGACGGCCGTCTGAACGTCCTGAACGTGGTTCGTGGTAGTGTGGAAAACTAGACTGTTTTCTTGGATTCATGTTGGAACAAAATAAATAATCTGACGACCACAGGTATCCGTGAATTCAACCCAAAGTGTTTCCCGCACAAGCAGTCGCAGACTGACAGCGTCTGGTTTTCTCTTTTCACGGCACCTATCCACAATCTCGGACGAACCGAGCAGGCAGAAAGCACATGAAACCTGATCTTCACACCTTTCCTGGCTCTTGTGGTACAGACCCAGTTGCGGCATTTTGACGAGAAGGCAGGTTTTAATCTGTTTTTTTCCAAAACACAGGAACGCTCATCCTGCACGGCGACTTCCGCCCACACCCCTAGACTGGAACTGTGATTAAAGCGTCACCACCGTGGCATGATGTAAGAGTTGAATTGGTGTATACAGCAGAAAAGGGATGGGTCCTTTCAGCAGCCTGGGGATGTTATGTGACTGTGGCGAGTGCTTTTGTCAGATTCAAGATGACTCAACCAGACTCTAAGCTCTGCACAGATCATCGAGTCACACCTCCGAGCAGCTGAGGCGGCTGCCACTGAAACAGCACACCCCTTCCAGTATGTTAGTCACGTGAAGGTGTAGCAGAGCTTGTCAACAGATGCTTTCCATACCAATTGAAGAGAAAAACATTTCAACACCTGTTGGTACTCAAAGTTCTCAATACTTAAGCAGCCTTGAAAGCACATAAGCACTTCTTTTCTTAACTTCGCCTAAACCGGGGAGATTATATTCTTAGGACGATAACTTGTATATGCTGCCAGGAACATGCATCCAACTGTTGTTATTAGCCTTTTATATCTACCATGCACTGGAGTGTCCAGTGGCATCAGAACAGGGGAGGGAAATCCCCCTCACCCCTTCCGTCGCCCCTTCATCTCTTGAACCCTAGGATTACCTATGAAGAAGCACTGGAGCATGTTGTGACAGCCTCTAAGAGAATGGCCCAGATCATGTCACAATCCTGGCAATCCACCATGTTAGAAAACACTGTTGCCACCTGACAGAACACTGGGTTCGAGGAATTTCGAGGATGAAACAGTGCACGGATTAGAAAGGAGAGGGAAGAAGCGTCTTAGAACAGACTCAAGGGGGGCAAAAAGGTAAGTCACAATAGAACGAAGGAGACTTTGGGGGAGCCCAATCTAGGTCACTGCAGCTCAATGGAGCCAGTAGGATCTTGCTTCCTTGATCGAGAGAGTGCCCGCGCTCGCTTGAGCATGCGTTTACAAATTTTCACACCAGAACCTTTTGCACCGGCGATTTTCTGAAATGGGGCAATGGACACGGAGGATGTAGGCATTGCTGGCGTTGCAGCAATCTAAATCTAATGTTACCGGAGATCCTGTCAACTGGCTGCCTTTCAGGTACACTACAGCCAAGGAGGCATCTCCTTTCTGTACCTCTGCCGCTGAACGTGCCAGTAAACAAAGGTAAGCGCACTAGCGCTTACTTTTCTTTTTCCAGCTGCTATACAGGCCTGAAATTGATATCCTAATCCGTAAACCCAAAACCGATATTCTAATCAGTAGAGCGAAAACATTGGTTAGCACTTTGAGGCTTCCGGGAGGTTCCTTTTCAAGTTCCTTCCACCAGCTGCAACCACCTTTGTGATTTGTCTGAACCATCATGCCAGAAACATTTTCGAAACATTGGCGCAATGTCTGAACGAAAGGGCATAAGGGTACCTGGAGCATCTCGTCGATCATGATTAGGATGTACTGGACAGTCTGGTCTTTGGACACGTTCACCAGGAGGTTGAGCAGGGTCTTGGCCGATTGGAGACGTTGCTGCTTGAGCAAAGCGCTGCGGCTCTCGGGCGTAGCCTTGTCCAGGGCCACAATGACCGTGTACTCCTCCTGGCTCATCATGTGGCTCCTGCCATTGGAAATCGCCACGTCCAAAGAGTCTCCAAACACTCTACCAGCGGTGCACAAACACTCCTCGAGCTGTAGACAAACACCCCCGAGCAGTGTAGAAACGGTGGCAATATGAAGCGAGATAGCCGAGTGCCTGTCGAAGGGGTCAAAATTCTGCATGGGCATTTTTTACAGGGTGCGGCAATACGAGCTGGTACAGTGGCATTCAAGACAGCCATGACAGCGTCTCCGAATGCTGCCATAGATTGCCCGAACCAGGTTTTCTGTTCGTCTTTCTTGAACGAGAAAGCTCATTTGTTGATATTTTTACTCCAAGCTTCCATTAGCTAGCCGCACCTCTGTAATAAATCAGCAGAGCTGATACGGATGATTGAGAAACCGACGTTTATGCGGACCTATCTAAGAGTGGGTCTCCTGAAGCTAATAGTGCACATGCTGTATTCATGGTTCAATATATAAACTATGATTTGCTGCCCTCTAAGCCCACCTGTCACTGACTACATAGACAATCAGCGTGGCTAGTGGCAAAATAAAGCTACCCAACCAAGCATGACTAGTAACATGTATACAATTTAGGTTCATAAAAGGTTAGAGATGAGAGTGAAACGTGCACTTACTGCACGTACGACTGCCAGTTAATCCTCTGTTGACGTATTTCATTGGCTCGCTGGTGAAGAACACTGGTTGCAGCCAAGACACCTGTGAAAGGTAGTAAGATGTTGTTAGTGCTTCCGGCAAAGAAGTTAAGCAGAAGGGCTCGTGGAAGTATGAGTAGCTCGCGTGTTTACAAAAATATACACGCTTGTGGCGTAGCACTATTAAAAATGAATCCATTAACGACGGACTACAGTCCCCCACACTATGAAAGACCCATTCGCCGAGGCAGTTCATGTGCCGGTTCTAAGCACGCTTTGACCAAAGGCACTTCGTTTATTTCCTCAGCACAAGGTTAAAGCGAATCCAGAACAGCCGCCTAAAACCCCTCAGGGAAGGGGCTCAAAACACTTGGCTCTCATCATTGCTCGGTGGAGGCGCAGACGTTCGACGATGTCAAATCTGGTCAAACCGCTCGCTATGAAAGTGATATTTACAATTATGGAAGTTACTGACCTCCTTTCTCGATATCGTCGGGCAGAGCGGTCAAAACGGAGCCGATCTTTGTGGTGAGAGACATTTTTTCGTGTTGGAGATCACCGACAGCAGCAGACGTCACGTGAGTGAGGAGACACCCGCTAGCTCGGCAAACTGATGGCCGGACGTGAGTGAGTTCGCGATTTTGCGACGCTAAATAACTTCGGCCGTTGGCTTTCCTCCAGCCTAGCAAGTAAAATACAAAGAGTGTTTAGACAACAACCGATGTTTGGGTGTTGATGCCGGGAACGTCCGCAGAAAACAGCTCAAAACCAAACGATAACAAACAAGAACCCCCAAAAGCAGATAAGGGCTTGACGCAACGACAGTTTAGTGCGTCTAATCGCAACTCAAAGTTGTGGCGCCAGTTTCGAGAAAATTTTTAAGGGCTCGTTGGTTGAAACCACGGCTAAAACATACGATACTACTCGCGGAACATTACAACGCTGCCTCTATGAACGCTGCGGACTGCATAACTTGGAGATCAAGAGATCAAGATACGTTGTTAGAAAGACTCTGAAAGAGAGGGCTTTCAAAAGATTTTTTAGGGGGCACGCGAAAATAATGAAGCTCCCCAAAACTTTTTAAATGATTTTTAATCATAAAAATACGAGAAAAAAAATATTGGAACTAACTTGCAACATTATCGTTCGCCTGCAACTTTACTGGTTCGCTGTCGTCCACTGCAGTCAGAAAGCCGTAACGAAACAAACGACCGTCCGTGAGAAGCATTAGACTGCAGACACTTCTCGGTCTGAAACCGATAAGATGTCACTCTACTGCATTTCTTCGTTGTGTTATTGCACCTCACAGCACATCACGGATTCCTCCCACCCTCCATCGCACCCCGCAAATAGCCTAAACCAGACAAAATCTGCAACATATCACAAATATCACCACAACGTACAATGCCGTGGAGGAGGAAGGCGTCTGCTCTCGCATATGACGTCACGAGCGCCCCTGCTCGTTGTTGCCAGTAGAGCGTCATCCAGTGATTCGGAGGTTTACGCGTAAGCTTCAAAAATTAATTTAAAAAAAAAAATATATATATATATATATATATATTTCGTAGACATAATTAGGGTGGATATTTAGTAAATGGTGAAAACTTTATAAAAAAAACAATGACCATTAAATAAAATCAAAGTTAAAAAAAATTATACTGCTACGCTTCTCTGTAATGTGAAATTATATACAGGGTATTCCACGTAACTTGAGCCAAGGTTTAAAAAATATTTTGGTGTATTTTAGGAAGACAAAACTAAACGAATAAGCTTGTCCATTGTTTGAAGCGAGTCAGGCTATTTTTTCCCAATTAACTAATTAATTATGATTAATTAATCAACTTTTGAAGTATTCAATTTAGAGCAAAAGTTCCAAAGACAAAGTTGTAGAGCGTCCTCAGAAACATCAAATTTAGTGGTTCTTAAAAAAACAAAAAACTTAACACTTTTTTTATTTATTGCGCACTTTGTATTGCAGCGCTTTCAGTCGTTGCATTGAATAATCTAGGCCTGCATGCTGAATAGAGCTGTTGACTTGGCGCTGTTGACAAATTCGCGTTTTTTGGTGTCTTTTCATAATTCGGGAACTTGTTTTGAAGCCCGGAAAAACGAGAAAAAAAAACCCCACTGAATTGGATGTTTCTGAGGACGCTCCACAACTTTGTCATTGGAACTTTTGCTCTAAATTTTATAGTTCAAAAGTTCACTAATTAATCTTAATTAATTAGCTAATTTGGCAAAATAAAAAAAATAGTCTGACTTGCTCCAAACAATAAACAACCGTTTCAAGATCGCTCAAAACTTTACGATAACAGGGAACGCAGAATAAAGAACAAGCTGTCCTGTGCTTGTCCTCTGTGTTTATTCTTTCAATTTTATGTAAGATCTCCTTTTTTTTCTTTGTGATTGGTATTGTATTACGTCGATGATGAGTTGGGTGACGTGCTTTACATAACGGTCAGATCATGTTAGAGTTCGCTGATCTGACCCGCGTTTGAACTTTCAAGATCGACTGAAATGTTGTTGCCCACTGCAGTCCGGCTCCAGCTTTCAGAATTATGCACGTTTGTTGTGCCGTGAAGATCACCTCAAGGTGCGGGTGTCATTGAACTGTCGTTTCTCGTGCTCCCCTCACTCCTATGAGGTCATAGGTTTGCCTCTGCATTTAAAGTATTTTCTGAACTGGGCACAAACACGGGGGGGGGGGGGGGGTTATTTCGTGTTTGTGCCGTTTTCAGCACCCTGCGATGCTCGTGCAGTGCATTCAAAAGAGCGACGGTAGCGCCCGATACTGTGGCTCCAAATTATTGAGAAGAAAACACATAAAACATTCATAAACGTATTAAAGCAACAACGTCTACAGATACCGCTAAAACGTTATAGAGGAGAAGAATGTCATTTTTGGATACAATTTTTGGAACGTGTATTATTGAGCACACGAACTCTTCCTCGGGTCGAGAGGAGCTTCTAACTGCAAATGTCGCGGGTTCATTCTATTCGCCTGACCGCAAACTGTGTAGTCATAGTCAATTTAAGAAAGGCAGGGTGTCGAGGGTACCAGGCATTATATTTAGAGAGCGAGTTTACACGGAGAGTTTACGAGGGATCACTGTGGAGATTCTGGATTCTGACGTTGTGCAGGCTAGGTCTTTTTGCGTCGTGTCTCTACTCTGGCAGCTAAAGCTGTTATTTACAGGGCTCTATGGTCTGGCGTGACAATAGACCTTTTTGCAAAACGTGCAACTCCCCCCTCCCCCCTGGCCCTTGGCGCCGGATGCGGACGACGAAGGCGACCTTTGAAATGACGTAGGATGAACTCGTTGCCATGCGGCATTCAAAGCACAGGTGCCGTGGCGGCTTGCGTTCAATCTGTTTGCACACTGTCTTTTGTATGATGTTGTATAAGCAGTGCGATCCCGGCTTTACGATGAACCGAAGCGGGGCCTACGAGCCATCCCAGTCAATCCAGCGCTGTGAACATATAACCCGACTATAGGAGCTCCGATGGTCAGCTATGCCCACGGTCCACAGCAAAGTGAAACGTGCATGGCAGTGATACTTGTGGCGAGTACCTGGTCCATAGCAGCGAGCAGCACAGTGAGCGTCACTGAGAGTTGCTAACGTGTCTCTCTCTCTCCCCTACCCTTTCTCTCTCTCTCCCCTTCAGTGACACGTGGTAGATGCTGCAGGAGCACGACGCTTACAGAACGCTCCCATAATTCCTTGCGCGCTCCACGCTCGGCCTTATGGTATTTTTGCAAAGGTCTATTGCGTACAGCGACACCTCCTTCGGTATGACGTCAAACGGAAGATTGAATGGGCCGCGTCTCACGCTCGTCGATGTTGTCGATTCGCGGCACCCCTCCTAGGTTGCCGTGCATGGCGTGCCTGCCTGAGTGGTCGGGCGGGCTGCCGACCAACAGGTGAAAGGTGCTCTTCAGGAGCGAACTGAGCCTGGACCGCAGAATGGTGAAGCTGGCGACGGACGGACCAGGAGCCGGACACCGACCAGCCAGACTGCGTCCGGGTGATCGGGGACACCGGCTTCACACCATACTGTCCTCTTCTTCTGACTGACCTGGTCTGACGCGCTCGTAGCAGTCTCGATGACTACCGCGCTGATGCCGGCCAAGATCTACGATGGCTCGCGCAGAATCTCACGAGTAGGCAGAGACAGAAAAGAGATGATCGAACCAAAGAAAACTGGAAGTTCTTGAGATTGCTGATATCTACACAGCAAACGCGTCCCACGGGCAACACAGCAAGAAACTACCAGCATCATCATCTTGCACTTTGCGCCGTCACCATCATTATTACAGTGAAGTATAGAACCACGTTGAACTAACTTGAGACTGGGGTAGAGAGAAAACATCAAAACGAAGAGAC
>JAZHYW010054353.1:0-58214 GCA_037355805.1 Ixodes ricinus | reverse complement strand
AGGTGTTCACATTTAAAAGTTATGCGCAGGGGTACATACATCAGTGCTTGCATTTGCCTCAGGTGAAGTGCTATAGCACTTCACCTGAGGCCATTTCCTGGACTGAACAGAACGTTCGGGGAAAGCTGCGTGATCATTAGGCAGCCTAAGCTTTGCGAAACGTTGACTATTCTCTTCAGCTCTCCCCCTCCTTCAATACCTTCTGCCCGCGCCAACTTTTCATACACACACAAATAAAAAAAAAAGACAGCCCTGGAGACAGCGCACGTAATTAGCGAGGTTGTTAGATGAGCTCTGAGCCGCCGGAAGTGGACATAAGAGAGCACAGACGGATATGGGGAGCGCTTTAATAAACGAAAACAAATATTTAAAAAAATTAAAACCTGATTTATACAGTTTCGTTTTTCTTAGGAGTAGTACTTGGAAGAAAATTGCGCCTGCGAACCTTGTATTGCCTTGAGAAAACTAAGGGGTGTGGCCTGAGAAGAAAAAAGAATTACGGAAGGCAACAAAAAAAAAAAAGCGCGAAAATTAGACGAAGGACGGGTGAGAGGAATGTACAGCCTCTTGTCGTATACATTCCTCTCACTCGTCCTTCGTCGAATTTATGCGCTTGTTTTGGTTGTAATGCATCACCAACTCGCCCAAGCTACCAGTTTTGTACGGTAGGCAAACGTTAGCTGGCTTCAAGGTAAATTCTATAAACAAAGTGTATTTCAGAAAAAAATAATTACGCATCTACTTTTGAAATTTATATAATATGTGCACGCCCTTTCGATAGAAATGAATTAAAGGTTCCGAAAATGATGCCGTCGCTTTAACTCCTCTGTACGACGTGTGTGAAATCTGTTCGCATTATTGGCCTTCCTTTTTTTTATTTATACGATCAAAATCAAGGGAAGAAAACTCGTAAAACGGTGAACGTATCAATAAGGTAATAAATGCCCATTTGATTTTTGTATTTGTTGCCTAAATTACACCAATTTGGTTCAACCGGTGAAAAAGTATTGGAAAGCTTATATAATTAGTGGACCAATAATCTGTCAGCTTTCCATGAAGGAGTGAGCACGGGATCACCCTGACCATGCGGACCACTCATTTCGTCTTTCTGCTCGTTCAGGTTACGGCTCGCCTCCATTTTTCGGCCCCAACGTTCCTGCCCGACCGTGACAACGCTGTTCTGGTGAACGAGTACGGCTACCATCGTGATGAAGCCCACCCACGGCATGAATGTGCGGCCCATCTTCTGGAAAATCATGCTCCGAGCTGGGTCATCGAGATGGCCTGGACCACGTCAGCATCTACGTCATCATCAAAAACAGCGGCGCCACCTGGAGACAACTATATATACGGCTGGAATCACTTGGCAGCCTTGAGTGAGCACGGGATCACCCTGACCATGCGGACCACTCATTTCGTCTTTCTGCTCGTTCAGGTGGGTACAGTACCCTCGTTAAACGCTAAAAGAACAAGCAACGTGTGTTTACTGGTGTTCCCGTGCTCACAAGTGTTTTGCAAAACTGTTTGTGACTGTGTTGATATTGTAGGCCTCCTTTTAAAGGTGTCCGGCGACGTTGAGGCTAACCCCGGTCCGATGAGTGACAAACAACTGGAACAGTTCAATGACATGCACAAAATGCTGGTAGAGGTTAACGCGCGCTCGCTTAAAATAGATCAGGCTCAGTCTGGTATACTGGCATCTTTAGACGAAGTTAAAAAATCTCAGGAGTCTATTCAAACTGCCATAACAGGCATTAACGCTAGACTGTCCAAGGTTGAAAATAAAACTATTGCTGTGACTGAGGAAGTTGGCGTGACAAGACGTCTAGTCGAAGTAGTACAACAAGAAAACTGGGCCCTGCGAGCACGTCTGGACGAGGCGGAAGACCGCTCTCGTCGTGATAACCTGGTTTTTTACGGGATAACTGACAACTTATCTGAAACTTGGGCACAAACGGAAGAGGCAATTTTGAACTTATTGAGGCAGACGCCGAATATTCAAGTGGCTGATGGAGCCATTATTCGTGCCCACAGGATCGGTACTTTTTGTCGCGATAAATGTCGCCCAGTTATCGTTAAATTTGCATCGTATAAACTAAGAGACCAAATTCTACAGTCCAGGTCATCGTTTAGATCTAGTCGCATCTCCGTGAGTGAGGACTTCTCAGTTGGAACACGTCAAGCACGGAAAAAGTTAATTGAATTTGCGAAAGCCAACAATGCCACTTTTAAGCTTCGACACAATAGAATGTACATTGGTAATAAATGTCTTGTTTACGATTCTGTTAATGATATTGTGCTCGAAAACAGTCCCTCCGTCTCAGCTGTTGTTTCCGGGACACAAAGTTTGCCTTCCGCTGAGGACGCAACTCGAACGTTGAATTCGGATTAGCAGGCAGCGAGGGGAAGAGTATGTCATCATCCTGTCTCAAATGTGTCGGTACTTTTTACTAATATTAGAAGCATTATTAAAAAACGAGACGACTTGTGTTCAGTTATTGACTCGACAGACGCGGATATTATTGTCTTAACTGAAACTTGGCTATCTGGGAAAGTGCGTGACTGTGAACTTTTTGATCGGTCTAATGAATATAATATTTACAGAAATGACAGGCAAGATAGGTGCGGTGGGGGTGTTTTAATTGCAGTGGGTACTCAATTTGAATCTTTTTGCATTAACGTGACAAGTGGTTTAGAAATACTTTGGGTCTGTATAGGTTCTCACCATAACAGGTGGATTATGGGAGTATGCTATAGACCACCGTCATGCTCATCCCTTTTTGTTAAAGCTTTGCATGACTCTCTAAACAGCTTAGTTATGCGTTTTCCCAGTTCACCGATCTTTCTGTTGGGCGACTTCAATTTTCCTTCTATCGTGTGGACAGAGTGTAATCTATCCACAATTGCATCATCATCGGAGTGCAATGACTTTGTGAACCTTTGTTTAGATTTTAATCTCACTCAGTTGGTTACTGAACCAACCAGAGTAACCCCGTTATCCTCAAACATATTGGACCTCGTTCTGTCGAATCACCCTGACCTAGTTTCCCCCATATCATATCTTCCAGGGCTTAGTGATCATTGTATATTACATTTTTATGTTAAAGCTGCAGTGCCGAAATCATCAAGTCACGTAAAACAAATTCGAGATTATGCAAAAGCTGACTTCGTCAAAATTAACAATGATCTAGCAACTTTTATTGATACATTTCTAGAAGGATTCTCAGACCGTTCAGTGGAAGCGAATTGCAAATGACCTTTCCAAATACCGCCTTCTGGGCGCTGCCATCTTTGTCTTCTGGGCTGTGGAAGGCGTTCTGAGAGTGCGCAGTAGCTGTCTTCCACGAAATATGAGACGCCACACATGCAGTAACAGTCCAGTGACTCAGCATTTTTCGAATGGAAGATAAGAGCTGGAACGGTCTATACTTCGTTTCAGCTTCCGTCCGAGCGCAGCCAAAGGCTGGGGGACGGTTCGCATCTTCGAGAAGAGCATTTCTACGCACCACAAAGTAGTCCGCAAAAGTATATATTTATCTTTTTTTAAATAGCTGTTTTGTGCGTAAACGTTGCACCATATTCCAGATGTGTACTGCTGAGAATGATTTGCAACTAAAGGAATGAATTGTCGGAAGTTTATGTTTTTATTAATATATGTCAATGCATGTGGTTTGGTGAAAACACGTACATCCGCTGGCAACACTGCTGCAGCGCTCGCTCGGTTTTTGTGTGATTTTGTTCCCGTAATGGCCGAATAATGTGCAGCGTGCTTCGCTGCTTTCCTCACCGAGTCGTTTCGAAACGTCCTTTCGCAAAGGCACGTTTGGGCGTCAGGCGCGAAAGGTCGTGATGAATGTCTACTTTCAAATTCGGCAGGAGACTCCGGCCGCGTCGTACCGCGAATGCGTTGTAAACAAGAAAAGCGTCCGGGCCACTACAATTCACTGATACGCGGCGAAATCAGGGCACCCCTTTACCTGCCGATCACGTTGAACGCCGAGAAGCTGGTGGAAAGGCCTGCGCCTCGAGCCCCGGTATATCCAAACAATACAAGGAAACATCAACGGTCGGGTCATCGGGCACGTTGGAACGTGTACTTACATCTCGAAACTATGCCGAAATGCCGAACAGGATCGAAAGCTCGGACACAGACGCCAGCGGCCAGCCTACGTACTGACATCCCCTGGGAATAAATTTCAGAACGTGAAAGGGCACGTTTTAAACCTGTAGCAGACGATACCGTTGATACAGCCGTAGCAGACGAAATACTCGGCGAGCGCGGGAGGCGCTGACGAGCAGCGGCGAAGCGGAGTGATACAAAAGTGCAGGCGAGATCGCGTGACCTGTTGCCGGCGTGTGATTGGCTCCGGCCACACGTAGCTTTGGCTGCGCTCGGACGGAAGCTGAAACGAAGCATAACCGGCATATTCCCCTTAGTACTGTACTCGAAGATCCCCAGTCTCCGTGGTTTAACAGAGCCCTCAAACGTCTCTCAAATAAAAAAGCGCTTATTTCGAGCAGCAAAATTTACTACATGTGAACGGCGGTGGTCTAAATACCGCACTGCAGCTGAGACATATAAAGAGGATGTTAATAAGGCCAAGTTGGAGTTTTTTACGCGCACCCTACCCGATATGTTAATAAAAAAAACCTAAAAAGTTCTGGAACATCATGAATAAAAAACTGATTTTTCTGTTAGTCTAAAAGCGAAAGTGGGGATGTTATGCCAATTGAAGAGTGTGCGAATGTATTGAACCGAGTTTTTGTTGAATCCTTTTCTAGTGACAGCAGCACGGAATGTCCTCTCTTAAAGGGGGGTGCAACGATTTCCGGACTTCTGTTAAAGATTTGTGGAAGTTGCCCTCTGATACTTCCGAAGTAAAGAACAGAAAACCGATTTTGCCTGCGTGTCCTAGTTGCTGCGTAAAAAAAAGATAAATATTGGCATTTCGGGCACCCCTCAACTCACTCCCAGCCTTCAGGGTCACACCTGGCCGCACTCCCAGTGACGTCATTCGGAGTGCCGTGTAGCTTCCCGTGTGCTATCTCGGAGGACGCTTCCTCTCCCTCTCTCTGCTGACATTAGCGGGCGTTATGCTGCAGCTTAGAGCCGAGCGAGGTCACGTAATCTTTTCGCCGTAGTTCTTTCGGCTACCACTTGGGGCTTCAGGTGGGGGCAAAAGCTCGACTTTTGCTTTGCGATTACGCAGCGGACTCATGACATTTTTAATGAAGGAGGTGTTTTCTCTATCCTCTGGGACACGATAAACAACGTTAAAATGACAAGATGCAAGTTCTTTTAATCATAAAATCGTTGCACCGCCCCTTTAAACATTTCAGACTACTTGCCGATGGACCCCACCTTGCTTGATTGTGCTGGTGTCGATCATGTCATTGAAACATTAAGATTGTCGTCTTCAGCGGGAGTGGACGGTGTTAATTCGAAGTTTTTGAAAAATACTAAGCATTACTCTTCTATCATTTTAACTAAACTTTTTGATCAGTCCATTAGAGATCATGTTCTCCCTTTAGATTGGAAGGTGGGGAAGGTGGTTCCCATTCACAAGACTGGTGACAAACATTCCCATTTAAATTATCGCCCAATCTCTATAACCAGTGTTCCTTGCAAACTCCTTGAGCATATAATATTTTCCAACCTCGTCAATTTCTTTAGAATTTAACAACTTCTTCTGTCCATCCCAACATGGATTTCGAAAAACATTTTCATGCGAGACACAGCTTGTATCATTCACACATGACCTTCACTGCATCCTGGACCGAGGATCCCAGGCAGACTGCATTTTCCTAGATTTCTCCAAAGCGTTCGATAAAGTATCTCATAAACTACTTCTTCTGAAACTGTCCAAACTTAACATAGATGCTAACGTTCTTGCATGGATTCAATCTTTTCTATCATTGCGGTCACAATTTGTTACAGTAAATAATAGTAATTCTTCCTTTTCGTCTGTGGCCTCTGGGGTTCCCCAAGGATCTGTTTTAGGACCTTTACTTTTTTAATATATATTAACGACCTCCCTCTTAATGTTTCCTCGTCTATTTGTTTATTTGCTGACGACTGTGTGATTTACCGTGAGATACTTAATGATCAGGATAACATCATGCTTCAGTCTGACATTAACGCTATCTACCAGTGGTGTGACGTATGGTCTATGACGCTTAATACTAACAAATGTAAGTCCATGCGTGTATCTCGGCAGTCACATGAAACTCGGAACTACTTTCTTAATCAGGCTCAGCTTGACACGGTATCTTCTTACAAATATTTAGGTGTACATATAACTTCTAATCTCTCATGGAAAACACATGTACAGTATATCACATCTAATGCTAACCGTATGTTAGGCTACCTCAGACGTAACTTTTCATTAGCACCTGTTTCCCTCAAGCTAATTCTTTATAAAACTCTAGTTCGACCGAAGTTAGAATATGCAGCCTCTGTCTGGGATCCCGGACAAGCCACTCTCATCACCGCGTTGGAAGGCATTCAAAATAGATCCGCTCGTTTTATTCTTTCTAATTATCATTATACATCTAGCGTAACTTCTATGAAATCTACTTTGTCACTCCCGCCCCTCTTCCTGCGACGTAAGCTTTCACGCCTCTCTTTATTTCACAAATTTTATTTTTATAACTCTGTGCTTCGCGACAAATTAATCACTCGTCCCTTTTATATTTCTGCTCGTCATGATCATCAGCACAAAGTTGAGGTACCTAGTCGCTATCACATCTACATTCCAATCTTCTTTCCTTCCTCGCACATCCCTCGACTGGAACCACCTTCCCGGACCAATTGCATCCATAACTGACAGTGCACTTTTTAGGTCTGCTCTTACTAATAATTTTTTTTGTTGAGTGTGAATAACCATACATTACAGTGTTTTGATCCCAACTTTGCTCTCCCCTCTGTAATGCCTTCGGGCCCTGAGGGTAAAGCGAATAAAATAAAATAAAAAGTAGGAGCAGCTAAGTTCTCACGTATGTTCTGCGGTGCCTTGAACGTGCCTCCGACGGGAGCGTTCAGCGTCCCATTCCGTCCTTGTATCGAAAGTGGTCCCAAACAAGCAACAGATGAACGCCAAAAAATCCGGAGTGTTATGCTGTTGAATGTTGCCATCCTGGTGGTTTCCGGAGAAGTTGCGGCAGAAAGCACGAGCAAACGCGAGTGTCGTTGTCGTCACGGCGTCACAACTCCTAGCTGCGGAAGCTTTCGTAGACTGTCAGTTTTGGAGAGCGAAGCTGCAGCAGAGCAGGCGTCTACTACAAGCTACCACCGGTGCTGGAACACCGCCAGGATCGCGACCGGCGACAGCGTGACATTTCTATGACGTCATCAGGAGGAAATCAAATGACCTCTTTTTTTCACGTGCTATGCACTCAAGTCGGTGACGCGTCCTAGGCACAATAGCGTGTTCGTGTATTCTTAGAGACCACGGAGACTCAGTAACAGTGTTGCCAGTTTTCCGCACACTTCCATGTAATAAATTATTGTATAGCAAGCACGCTGCTTCATTGGGCTCAAGGAGTTCAAGTGAAGAGCGGTAGAGGTTTCGCAGCACTATACATCTGTTACAATGAATAGCGAAATGGCGACATAGGGTTGAGTTAAGTGCTCCATTAACACTACTTTCCGCAAAGATACTGCAGTTTTGCATACTACATTGTGATCTTGTAATAGAAACAAGAGCGTCGTAAATTATGAATGCAGAAACCAACAACTTTATTGGATAAATTGACGTTATCTGTGTTTGTTGAAATAAAAGTAAATATTGTTTTCGTCAACAAGTCAAACACTACTACATAATTAGGCTATGCGGCAACTCTTTCTCAGATATTCATTCACAACAAATCTATAAAAAATCTATTATGTTTAGATTATCTTTACAGTTATTTTCTTACTGATGTGGCTAGACCTCAGATATTATTCAAAAATTTTCCGACTATCTCAACCGTCGTGGCGACCGCTTATGAGCATTGCGTAATACTATTTCTTTGAATATAGATTTTAATAAAGCGCACGGGTTATATTAAAATGATTTTGACCTATCTCTTTGGGACGTACATTTAAATATCATCAATCATAAAACTAGGTCATGTTGCCAGTAAACGCTGGAAAAATAAAGCGAATTCCTTCAGTTTAATTCTTCACTTACGCTTTGTTTGGCGTGGAATTATTCATCCATCTTTATCGGTTCAAACAAGCAGTCCTTGACTAAAGTGTCGACGGAAAGACTTTAGATAACGTCCGAAACACACTCACTTTCAAAAATCCTCATGAATTCGATGATACCATCGTGCTGCGCGAATGCCTCTCATACATTCAAGAGGCTATCGCTCTCGACTCTCGAACTCACTAATTAAATATCGGAAGTTGAAGTTCGGAATTAATGGCTTTCGCTGCCGACAGGATTTACCATCATTCTTTCGGAGAATGGTTTCACAATCGAGAGACCCAAAGTTGCTATGTTTTCTCGTATGAAACTGAACCTTTATATTGCTCGCCGAAATAAATTAATGTTATTTATCGTCTTTACATATTTTTAAACAGCGTCTTCACTGCATTCAACACCATTTCATTTGCATATCAGAGCTCTTCGAAGTAAGCTGGAGTGATGCTCAGTGTAGTGTGTTAATGGCTCTCAAATGTAATATTATTAAGTATGCTCATTACACCCTTCTTTTAAAATCGATTATTAACTCAAGAAAAAAAAAAAACATTCGTAAGGAAGCGTCTGGTTTGAAAACTGGGCAGGAACACCCAGATGCAACGTTAGTCTTCAGACGCAGGGTTACCGTATATTCCTACACACTATGGAAGTAAAAAAGCGTGTGTGTGTTGGGGGGGGGGTCTAAAATTAAATATGTTAATTATCTGAAGCCTAGAGAAATATTTTATTATATCTTTATTAAAGGCAAGCTGAATCTGGCTTGAATTTGATTAGAACCTCTTGGTTCTTTTTAATCCGACTTCAAGTGTGACAAAGATCGCAAAAGGTGTGACTATTAAATGCCCTTATTGCCTAAAAAGATCGCTTTTTAACCAAATAAATTATATTTATTTTGTCTGGATTTTTTTTTCTCAGATAGCGATACCGCGTAGACGCAAAGGATGGATAGACTTTCCTTAAAGAACTAATCAAAAGAGTACGGCTTCCTTCACAGCTGCATACCTTGCACACAAAAATAAAAATAAAAACGTAAGCTTGAAACACTAGTCTAGTTTGTAAAACCCCAAATGTACGTGAAACAAATGCTGCATGCATTAAGAAGGTTGCGAAAAACATGGATCAAGGACTACACGTTTTAGAGTAAAGTAATGGCATTGGGTTTGGCCATTATTCTCAAAGGAGAGAGGAACGGTGGGGATGGGGGCCTTTTTAGAGTCGATTTGTCGCCGTTTGTGGTGAACCTGGTGCTGAGGCCAATAAGAACAGCTAGCCGTTACCCTATACTGTGGCCATGCTTACTCAGAAAAGAAATGAAAGGTACAAACACAACTTGTAATAACTAAACACCTAGTAAATGGCTTTCTACTGGGCTCACCAACTAAAAATAACTCGAAGCGACTAGCTGAACATAGGCAAAATCACAATATATAAAAAAACTGGCGGACAAAGCTCATTTTGTCGGGGTAATATACGAGGTAACTATTTCAATATTGAGATTCGAATACACTGTAGTGATTCGCTTGAAAAAGAAAACATATTTATATATAGGTGCAAGTTACTGTGAACATCATGCACAGAGAGCACACGCCATGAGTAATACCAAACTATAAATTTTGTAATAACTAATAAAATAAAAAATAAGACTACCTTTGTTTATAAAACAAGTTACTGGCACCTGTGTTATGTTTGTACGTAATCGGAGCGAATCTGAGATGTGAGTCTGGTATGTAGATATAGGCAAGCAATAAATTTTGTAGTTATCAAAGAAGAAGTACAATCATTAATTTTTAATCTGGGACTAAGTAATTTGAACAAAGGAGCATACCAACTACCTGTGAATAATCTGCCATGGTTAATTTTTGTATTTGTGCATAAGAACTTGGGCGCCAAGGAAGAGGCCTAAGTTATTTTACTGTAGCCTGTTTTACCCGAAGTTCAAGTAGTTGTCTCAGCCACGAGAGGATGGCGTAAAATAGGCAAATTTGTATGTGAAACATCACAGTTCATAACAGATTCCTCTACGCGTGTGACAGGACGCTAGATCAATCAGAAGTGAATAATTGGCCATGACTTTTCACTCCAAGCCTCTGTATAATTGTTTCTTTTGTTCCTGGTTTGGTAAGCCGTTTTGCCTACGTTATAACGCTGTGTAAATCATCCAGTCGCTCATAAGGTGGTTCAAAATGACTAGAAATTACATTCCGAGCTTTCTGACAACATAATTGTAACGAGTGATTCGAATCTAATTTAATACCAATTTAGTGCTCAATTATTTCGCACAATTGAAGCGCTTCAGATATCTTACGATATCTAAACATACATTACGGCTTACTGAAAGTCAGCTCAGTTTAAAATAAAAAAGTCAATCTTTTAAGTTGTTATTACATTTGTCTTATTTATATAACATTAGGGACAGTATGTATCATCAACGTCTGATACATCTAATTTTTATTTGTCTCTTAATGTAGCTCTCAAAATAATTTTTCGAGTCAAAAATAAATTGTATTTTTATTCTTGACTCAAATCCCGGAACCATGAATTTCTAATTCACGAAGACACGCATCAAGTTCAGGGTGTTTAAGTGAGGTTCCACATCTTAAATTACGTTACGTTTCTATTGTTCAAAGTTGGTCAGCCAACTTTCCTCATTGAGCTTCTCTAAGGTCCATATCAGGTCAAGAAGAGGAACAATTCTTAGCCTTCCTTATCTTCCAGTTTCTTGCCATTTGGGCAACTGGGAATTAACGAACAAGATAACGGGGAAAAAGGCCGGTGCCCTCGATCCTAAGCAGCGATCAAGGCGCGGTGCAAACAATCCTCTGGGACCCCGGGAACTCTGGCGAACAGCGCACGCTGTGAAGGAACGCGGCAAACAGTCGGAAGTTCTCTGGAGAACGAGACGGACAGCGTGAGAAAAAACATCGCACAGCAAAAACAACAAGAATGAACAGATTCTCAGACGACGATTCCCGGCGTCTCTCCTGTGTTCGGACTTCATTCCTTTCTCACTTTCATCTGATTGCAAGCAAAATAACAGACACCAAGTAACAAAAAAGAAAGAAACAGCAGAGATTGAAAGTTTTACTGAGCTGAGCAATTTCGACCAGAAAGCATTCGATGTTGGATGTCCACCGTTAACTCAACCGTGCGTTTGTCGAACAACCACGAATCGGAAATCGCGTCGCAAAGAGCGCGACCGACGTTACGGAATCATTATTGTCAGGGATGTGTTTAGCACAAAACGTACGGTCGCCCTCATCCGATTAGTGTACACTTTTCTTGTTGTTGCTTTCTTTCTACATTGACATGTGTTTCTTACTGACCATTTTATGCTATGCTTGAGTCAGGTGGCAGAAACTATGATGTCATCAACCCTCCCGGTCTCGGATTTACGATTTTGTTTTCCTTCGAGGTTATCATATAATTAATTAAGTATAGTTGGTAAGAATAAAAAAAAACGTTCACATGAGCCAAATGAAATGTAAAAAGAAAAACGTTACAACGCCTCAAGGATCAACATTGGGAGCATGACATTCGGTGTCGAAGCGTTAAAACGTTTACGCTTCATTTGCACACAGTGGCGCACTATGTCGTTTTTTTTTCAATAGCAATGCAGATAACTACAATCTAGAAATTGCGTGATTGTTGATAAAAGGAATGTCAAAAGGAATGTAAAAAAAACAGGCAGAAAGACTGTATGTGAAATTACGTCGGTGAGGCAGAGCGTATATTGGATATGAGAATATTGCGGGGTTTTTATTGCACCTGAGTATAGTGATATAGTCTCCGTTATTATGTGGGTGATAACACACTGTTGAAGTAAAACGATTAGTGGCTCGTGTTATAAAATAATAAGAAGGGTTGCTTAGGTACTGTGAATGAACTGCTATTGATGCATTTTATTCGAACAGATTCTAAGAAAGATTGAGAGGTGTGCGCTTGCTTAAGGTTGATTTTACGTTGTGGCTGTACTTTTGTTTCAATGGTGGGGGGGGGTGGAATATCTATAAAAAAAATTATCTTTAAAAAAACAAATGTAAAAATTCAAAGCGATGGAATGCGTATAGATGATAGGAAAGAGATGAAGATAACTTTGAAAAAATATAACCCTCATAGTGCACACCTAATTTTTTGGTGAACAAACATAGGTCAATTAAAAAAATCTTATTTATTCTTCAGAAAGGTTTTGTGTTGTTAGTTAAACTCAACCGTGAAAAATTTACGTTACAAAATGTTTAAAATACTGCGATATAAGTGGTCTGGTGCACCATTTTTCTACGTTTTCATTTAACATTCTGTGCAGTGTGTTTCAAGCGTTGATATGTTTCGCGGACCCCTTGCGGATCGGCGGAAAAGATGGAGGACCTTGTTCGTCATGATGTGAAGGCAAAGCGATAGGTTAATTATGATAATATTTTCATAAATGAATATAACTAAGGGCTAGAGTTAACTAGGCCTCTCATATTGACATATATGCGAGACAACTCATCCGAAAATTGGAACGTTTCATTTCAATCTAAAATAAATACATATTTTATTGCCGGGATTGACTGATGTTGCAGGGCTTCGCGGAACCCAACAATGCCTTCACGGGCCCCAAAAGGTGCGCGGAGCCCCATTTAAGAACCACTTGTCTCGTGTTAAAAAAAGGCCTCGAAAAGGCAGTTATTGATATATAAACTAAAGATAGCTGATAATAAAAACAAATTTTATTCCCTTTAATGCAGGGTTCTCCCCACAGTGGGTGGCAGTGGTTTTGCCGCCCACCAGTCTGGCTGATTATCCACCACTACTATGTCCAAACCACCTCTATATTTACCCCCGCTGGTCAAAATGATGCTGATTTTTAAAAGGCACAATGCCCCAAATTCAATTTGGCAGAATTGTGTGGCACTATTCAATAGAACTGCATAATCTCTGCAAACAAAATTACTGCTGTGTGGCAAAGAAAGTGCCAAAAACACCAAAGGTTGCAGCAACTGCCCCCTTCTCCTCCTTCAACACCCTCGAAATTGTCAGATGTCTAGATCTCAAGAATTCCTGGGGAAACCCTGATTTTTATTGTTTTAACAGATGCTTGCTTTATATAACGGTCAAACGAGAAACTTTTGTTTCTCTCAAGATATTTTAATGAAAAGTCGCATGTGTATATTTATGGCCTAGGGCTATGAGAAAAATATAAAATGAAAGCCGTTTACAACTCCCTGTCATGCCGAATTAGAGCGCAGCTCTTGAGGAGGAGGGGAAGGCACGGGGAGGGGGGGGGTCACGTGACCTGGGAGGTCACATGACCTCAGGGGGTGTCACATGACCTGGGGGTCACGTGGGGTCACGTGACTTCCGGGGGTCACTTGACCTCACGGTGAGCGCTGACGGCGACGCCGACGCCGCTCAAGCCGGAAACGGGCGCCTAAGAGCTGCGCTCTAAAAGTGACAGATTAATTCCCACAGCATTTTAAGATTAAAGAACTGCTTGCTGATAGGTTACAGAAATAATTTGCGCTTTTACAATCCACGTGCAGGATTCAGTATTTTAATTCATGGCAACAAGAATTGCATAATTATTTCAAACCATATTTTGAGACTTCGCCGATAGATTAAGTTCAGAGTGAGTTATATCAGAAAGGTGAAAGAACTACTGAGTGCATAAGGTTTATATAGTTACTGGTTTGAAATACGCTTTTTCTTCTTCTTAGAGCGCAGCTCTTAGGCACCTGTTGCCGGCTTGAGCGGCGTCGGCGTCGCCGTCGGTGTTCGGCATCGCCGTCGGCGTGACCCTGAAGTCACGTGACGCCCGAGGTCACGTGACCCCGTCGAGGTCACGTGACCCCCAAGTGACCCCCCCTCGAGGTCAGGTGACCCCAGGTCACGTGACCGCACCCCTCCCCGAGGTCACGTGACCCCCGAGGTAACGTAACCCCCCTAGGTCTCTGCGACTACACCCCCCCTCAAGGTCACGTGACCCCCAGGTCACGTTACCCCTCCCCCGAGATCACGTGAACAGACCCCCCCACCCCCGAGGTTACTTGACCCACCCCCAATACCCTTCCCTCCTCCTCCTCAAGAGCTGCGCTCTAATTCGGCGTTGCAGGGAATTCTAAACGGCTTTCACTTTTAGAGCGCAGCTCTTAGGCGCCCGTTTCCGGCTTGAGCGGCGTCGCCGTCGCCGTCGGCGTAACCACGCGGTGCATGATGGGTAAGTTTCCCCGCTAAATTTAGCGGAAAATTTTCCCGCTCAATCTAGTGGGAAATTTTCCCTGCTAAATCTGGCGGGAAATTTTCCCCGCTAAATTTAGCGGAAAATTTTCCCCGCTAAATCTAGCGGAAAATTTTCCCCGCTAAATCTAGCAGGAAAATTTCCCCCGCTCAATCTAGCGGAAAATTTTTTCCCGCTAAATCTAGCGGAAAATTTTCCCACGCTAAATCTGGCAGTACATTTTCCCGCTAAATCTATAGGAAAATTTTCCCCGCTAAATCTAGCGGAAAATTTTCCCGCTTAATCGCGGAAAATTTTCCCCGTTAAATCTAGCGGGAAATTTTCCCGCTAAATTTAGCGGAAAATTTTCCCCGCTAAATTTAGCGGGGAAAATCCCCCTCCTCGAGGTCACGTGACCCCCCCTCTTCCGAGGCTCACGTGACCCCCCCTCCTCCTCAAGAGCTGCGCTCTAATTCGGCGTTACAGGGAGTTGTAAACGGCTTTCACTTTTTTGTATAGGTTTCATAAAGGCGTTCGTAGTCAAATTATATTATTTATATGATGGCAAATATAAAAGGCTCAAGAGCAAACGCAAGATTTGAAATTAACAATTACCGTCTTACGTCAATAATTTGAATAAAAACAACTATGCTAAAAATCACAAAATTCTAATCACAAGTGATAATCCCGCATAATAACGTGTTACAAAGAGAAAGAATGGAGAGCTTCTGAATAAAAGTGTGATATTCAGCACCATTCAATGTTTGAACAAACGGTCGTAAAGAGGGCTTCTCCTTTCGCCCAGTTGCCGATGGCAGAGACACCCTTTACAGAGCATCTAGTTCTAGGTATTTTCCAGATTTTCACGAGGGTGATTGGGATCTCGAGAGAGGACACTCCCACACAGTGTTGTACGAAACGGCGTTCCAAGGAAGGCATTCTTGGAGCGCGTTCCTTTTAGGAAGAACGAAGGAACGCCGCCGTTCCAATTACCATTGGTGGAACTGGAACGGGAACTCATTACATTTTTACTAAAACGGAAAAGAAACGGAGTTCCTTTTTATCGTCCAGTGGGGTAATTTGTATTTTATTTCTGAAAGGGAAATTCTAAAAGTAAAAAAACAATATATTTACGAAGATCAAAATTTCGTTAACTTTCGTTACTTATTTTAGGGTTTATTTTGTGTGGTCCTCACTTGGGAACAGTCGGGTGCATGAGAGCTAATGTACATTGATTCTTTTTCTTTCTCAATGCCCGAGACCGCGGTACGAAACGCAAAACTTTTATTCGAAGGTAAAGACACAGAAACGGAAGTTTCAAATTCAGCTATTTTCTTTGACTCCACGAATCCTCATGCACCCAGAGATCTGAGGCAAAACGCAACTATCACTGAACTTCTGCAAAAAGAGCTCATTTACATCAAAACAACAGGTAATTACCCAACATCGAACACACCCGTGTATCCCGAATATTTGTCGCTTAAAATATACACAAACATTAATCTTTATTTCTTCTCCCCTGTCCCCCACCTTCACTCTGAACAACGAATCCAATCTTCACAAGGGAGGACTTATAGTTTTCAGGACTGACCTTCCAAAATCCTCTCCTCTTCCTCACTTGCTTGTCTTGCGGACAGCAACTTCGAGAAGCAACTGTTGTTAAGTTCGAACATGGTACTTTGTTTGGTTGAAACGTGTGACGTTGTTCAAAAACGCTAGTGCAATGTGGCGTAACAATACATTTGGCTTGTCTGAATCGTCCACCACAAAATACGGTTAAAAGATAAGATTTTTTAGGGTGAAGTTATCAACAAATAAAACCCTGCTTCCGTTTGTCTTCACCTTATGCCCTTTCATCACTGCACACAAATTCGTATGTTGCCAATTGATGGAAAAGATAAAAATAGAAAACATTTTTCGCTTTAAGTGAATAGAGGAATCAGCGAAATACAGATCTAACGTATGTGTAACGGTAAGTTCTTTTTTTAAACTGTAACGGGAAAGAGTTCCTTTTTCACATCTGAAACTTGTAACAGGAACGCGTTCCAAAAATTAGAAGGAACGAGCTTTCGTTTCTTTTCTTGAGTAACATCAACAACACTGCTCCTACATCGTATTCCGACATGAACGCACATGCGCGTACAATGTGAAGTGTGGCCTTTTTAAAGTTCGTGACGATAACAAGCCAGTACTTTTAGGGACTTCCATGCTTCAACTTGTATGAACCAGTAAGTGCAATTAAAATCCTAACAAATGTATCCTCTCGTTCATGCTGCACCTCCCCGCTTACATAAGGCGTGCGCCAGTTTGTGTTGCTTGCAGGTGAACTTTCCGAAAGATATTCTTTGTCACGTGGAAATCAAAACTGCCGTTATTTCAGCGTCATCTTGACTTTCCTTTTACACCTGTGGTAACTTCCGGCTTCTGTGAATCACGTATCCGGACAAGGAAATATAAATGCGCTCTAAACAAACTTGGTGGATTTTTAATATCGGTTAACTGGCATAAAACCAGACTTTCTTTCACAGAATTTTAGTACAAAATATTGTGTTTTGAACAACTTATTCATTTATTAGTGCAAAGTTTTTTTTATTTATTTAGAATCCAATTAAGGCTTCAAATGCACACCCAGGTTGCACAGTGTTCTAGGCAACAATTTAGCAAATGTCTGGACGTTTTGGGCCTTGAAAAGCCAGGAGAAGCCATAGTAGAGCCAAATTTGATCTTTTTTGGCAAGAATAATTTTATTTTGGCCCTAATTTGCCAAACAAGTACCATTCCTAGGCTTAAATCTCTTGTAGTTCAGCTATTTTCTGTCCTCTCAGGGCCAAAATCTCCAAACGAGTGCAATAATCAGGGGTACTACCTGGTAGTTCGGCTGTCATCTAACATCTTTGGGCCCAAATCGCCGAACAAGTGCCAAAAGTTAGGCTTCACGTCCTGATAGTTCGGCTTTCAACTGGCAGCTAAGGGCCAAAATCTTCACAAAAGTGCTGAGCTAGGCTTACTGCCTGGAGTTAGCTGATGAAGTATGGTTGGTAGGTCTGCAATACCACCCGCGTACCATGTTCAGTTGAATGTGGGCTACCTTCTTTCTTGACTTTGTGGTTGTGTTGCTCTGTGCTGCCTGAGTCGGATTATGCATGTATGAAGAATTACAATATATCGCCCTTTTAATAAGAAGTGCACTGAAAGCCTGCTTCTGATAGCAGTCCTTCCCTTGCAATCTTCACAGTTTTTTTTGTGTTTTTGGAATTTTAATTTTTGAGTTTTGCTTGGCATGAAAACAGTGTTAAATCTATTTATTATTTTCATTTTACAGCGAAGTATAACTTTTGTAAATGTGTCGCGAATATGCTGTGTGTATTGAGCGTTGTTTAGTAAACCCCTGAGAGCTATCAAAAGCATTTTTGTTTGTCCGTGTATGTGATTTATATCTAACAGCTAAAACAAATCATACTTAGACGACGTCCGGTTGATACTCAGTAGACAAATCACAGAGTATTTGCAAGATATTTCGCCAACACTTGGCCGGGGCAAAACGACGGTATGCCGATACCTGCCAGATAACAAGCGGTTGCGCAAAGCTTGGCATTTGGGTCGTATTGGTATGTATTTTTGGCCTGTATTGGGACGACACTGCAAAGTATCGCCGTGTTGCTTGGGTTTCGATATAATGACATCTGACACTCGTGTTTCGAACGCTTATTTAATTTATTTTTGTTCTGGAGTGCGTGAGAGAGCACTTTCGTGGCACACCAGAGAAATGCCAAACTTGGGCAGGCGTCTGTGCTTTCTTTGGCACTTTACGCACACATTTGCTATTCCAGTGGCTAGCCAAAGAAAAGCCAAACTTTGGCATGCTCCGAACCTTCAAATTGGCACTCACTTCGACACTCCTGTGGCAGACCATAGAAAGGTAATACTTTGGCATGTCTAGAATCCTCAAGTTATAATTTACTTTGCGAGTTATGACTCAAGTATGGCAATTAGTTTGGCATCATGTGGGGGATTAGCCAAAAGCCAAACTTTGGAATGTTAAAAATCTCTAAAATAGGCGGTACTTCGGTCGTTATGGTTCAAGTATGCAACGTACTTTGGTATTCCTGTAGTGGACAAGACAAAAAGCCGAACTTTGCCATGCCCTAGCATCGCCCAACTAGGTCTATAGTTAGGCAACGAACTATGGCACTGACAAGCACCATGGAGCAAAACCTAACTCTCCCCATGTTAGACCGTTACGTTTGCCACACTTTCCCCCAAGTTGGACATTTCTGTGGCGTGATATCTGGGCGTATCTTGCTAGCTAGAAAACTGAGGTTTGACTTTATATCTGCGTGGCTGTCCGCACTACCATTAAATTTGCAGTGATGTTTACTTCGATGACAAAATTATACTATTAATGATACTTTTTCTTGATAATGCAAATATTATCTGATACTCAGAATATAGTTTTATTATGTGTGTACGCAAAACACAAAATGAAGTGTGAGATGTCTTATTTTATCAGAAAAAGGGGCGTACCTCTTCGATAATCTGTATCATCCTAGGTACTCACAGCTTTTAACCGTACACTCTTTCGTGAAATGCATATTATCATACAAGCGACTGAAGACCGAAAATAAATGTTTTATAGGGTCTTAAGCTATCTTGTTGCACTCAGCCATTTTTTTCTTTGTGAGATGTGATTTAGAAAAACCCGTTACCAACGGCGTCACGTGAACGTACAACAAAAGTGTCGGTCACAAATTACCATAACCTTTCCCCAAACAAAATAAAAGGCGAAATTAATTTAATGCATTAGTTTAATTTATTTAGTAGCAGATCATAAATATATTCGCATTCTTCTAAATCTTCATTTCGCCCATCGGTACCACAAGCAAATCAAAACGCAATGAATCGTTAGTACTCAAAACATACACAGCAATGCTATGGAAACGACTCTGCTGACGTTTTAGTGGACTAGGTCCTGTAAGTTTCTTGCGCCGCACCAAGCGGTGCTTGGGTCTACAGATGCCTACTTGTGTATACGATAACTACTATTATTAAACCTTTTATTAATTCGTGACAAGCAAGAATGTGACAAACGCGAATACCGTGAGAGCATAAGCAGTGAAATCTTAGCGTAGAACAATAAAGTGAACGCACTTTTTTCACAGAGAGAACAAAAACTACATTTCAACGTTCAAAATTGCGCTTTACTAAGGAATATTCTGAGGTTACGACATAATTCAGAGTATGAATTTCTAACTTGTAAAAATAATTATAATTTCGAACAATTTAAAAATGTAAAAATTAAAAATTGAAAATAAATGAATTTAAAATATTTTTATTTAATTCTACATAATTATTTTTATGTTAAATTCAATTTATTTAAAAATCCCCAATATTGCTCATTCGTTTTTTTGTCGAGCATACCTTATGGAATTTTTACGACTAATTTGCATCACAAAAAAATGTAAACAAAATGTAGCGGTTCTGCTCCTATTCAACTTATTGTAAAACTGAAAAAAGAGTTTTACTATGCATGCGTTATCGTTTACTTTTATAATAGTTAGGAACGCCCATAATGCGGCACTCTCAACAAGGCTCCATGACGGTAGGCTGTTTACAAGATTGCTACTACAAATCCTGCTGTTACGAGCTCTAAAAACACCGTCGCCTTCATGTTTTCTGGCAGGAGCCGAAATTAGGAGCAAAGCCTCCTGGCCGGACAGATAACCTCGCATCCGCGCACACTACGGGACTAGTCAGAAAAGACGGGACGCACATTCGGGAAGCGAGTCGCCTTAATACTGTCTCCGCCGCACATACATCACAAGGTAGAGGGAAGCCCCGTGTTACTAAGATGCGCCTCCCAGAGAAACCTCTCCTTGCATGATTATTACAGGAGTGCTTTTTGCTTCAAGTCGGAACTATTTATTTGGCTCTTCTACACGCAGCGCGCGAGTCTTCGGATGGGTTCGCGTTGCTTTCGAGGTGATAAGGTAGGGAACAGTGTGAACCGTTTGTCTTGGAGGAACAAGGAGCTTGTTCTGTTTTCCGCTAGGCGTGACGTTGCATGAAGCCCCAAGTGGGTACTTTACGAAGGATGCTTGTAGCTATAAAGGACTCTCGAGATTTGCGTGTGAGAGATGAAAAGGAAAGCATGCAATTGCTGGATAATAAGAAAAAGGTTTTCAGAGAGATTAATATATATATAGCTAGGGAAACAAATTGACAGCGACTTTTACCTTTAAGGACTTATAATGCATGAAACGCCTTATGGGGAATTGATGAGGGAATTGGCGAGGGAATTAGTGTGTCAAATATCTCCATGCTAAATTTAGCGGGGAAAATGTATTGGTGTATAGGTCACCTGACGTCAGGTCGTGTCAGGTAGAATTTCCCCACTAAATTTAGCGGGAAACCGGCTAAATTTAGCAGGAAACTAAATTGATGTTTTAGCTACAAGACACGCATTTTTCGGCTACAGTTTTAGGGGAAACTGAATTGACGTGTTGGTCACCTGTCGCCACTTTCCCGCCAAATCTAGGGGGAAAGAGTATTGCTGTATAGGTCACGTGACGTCAATGTTTACGCTATATTTAGCGGGAAAACTGAATTGATCTCTTTCTCATGTGACGTCAAGCCACGGGACACCAATTTTTCCGCGCAATCTATCTTAGGAACTGAATTTGTATATCGGTCTTGTGATATCAATTTCTAGGATAAATTCATCGAAAAATTCTCGGGTGGACGAACGGACGGATGTGCGGAGAGATAAAATTATGTATTCGGGGGGTATCGTTAAAAGGCAGTTCACGCTATCATATAATACGACGGAATGTGGCCTTCGCAAATAATGTAATTAATTACATTAGCCAATGTATCTTGTGTTATTTAGCTGTGAAGAAGGCTGCGTTGAAACAATTTACGTGAAGATGGGTATTTATACATTGCTTTTCGGCGCCAACCACATCGTTTATTTACCTTATTTTGTTAAGTCTAATTCGTTTATTATATTACATTTCTGTTTTATCATAATATAATCCTGTTTTATTATAATCTTCCTTGTCCCTCTAATAGGCAGTTGGCCTCATAAAACTTTGTTGGTGTTTAAAATTATCCGCAAAATAAAGATTTATTGTGCGGCCAACCTGATTAACACCTTTATTCCAATTAGCCACGAATAAACGCCGTTCTAGGAACACTGATATCTATACTATTTCTCCCCTTTGCTGCACTACTCCAAAAACTACAATATTATCACACACCAGTGCCATGCTAAGAAAGAAGATTGCACGTCAAGATTATGTAATAAATATATATATATATATATATATATATATATATATATATATATATATATATATATATATATATATAAATATAATTCGGGACAGTCGTTAGACATAAAAACACTTGCGCCATAAGTAAAAAGCTTCCCATTGACGATAGATATAGTTTCTCTTTAAAGAGAAATCTTCAGCAAAAGAGGAAGGCCCGGAAACACAGTGGCAAAACAGGTTTCTTAGACGAGAAATTCCATCATATATAGGACGAACCTAAATTTCTCCCTATCAAATTACTCCCGATTCTCGTTGTCGCTTTTTCTTTTCTTTCGATCGCTTAATTTAGTTACTTGTTTAAATAACAAACTTGTACATTCGATCCACAAAAAAAAATATAATAATTTCCAAGCAGCATCGGATTTTGGCCAAGCAATGGCCAATGTCTGGCGATAGTCTTTTGGCCAGTGGCCAGAGAGTGGCCATTCATTGGCCAATGCTTGGCCGATGGCTGATGGCCAGTGGCCAGTGGCCAATGGCCAGAGTCACCGGCCAGGTTTCAGGCCACTGTCTGGCCGCTTGGCCAGGACCATTGCCAGCCATTGGCTAATGACTGGCCAACTCTGTGCTGCTAGGAATTCTCCAACTTACACTCAGGAGGGGGAAGGCTTCTCGAATGCACAGCACTGTACTGCAGAAAAGCGTCCTTGCGAGGGTCGATGTTTGGGCCGTTTCTCCCTAGCACCGTATGTGCCTACCTATTGTACCACACTGGCAAAGCTCAGGGACAAAAACCCGCAGCTGAAAAAAACCGTCCGCAAAATTAAACTAGAAAATTAAAGCAGAAAAGAAGCGTCAGCGACCACCTGCTCCTGACAGGGGCCTTTTGTGTGGACCGCGTAACTACCGCTCTTGTATGGGACAGTTCCCGGGCTCGCTCGGCGTACTCGTCGCATAAAGGGCGATGGAACGGAGAGTAATTGTCAGTGTGGGAAGCTAAAGTGAAAGCGTTGATGCAGATGCTCGCAGGCTGAAAGCCATTAAAAACTACCTGCACGACGTACATTATTGCTGGACTTTAGAATTTTATTTATTTGGTTATTTGTTTTCGAATGGTTCCTTGGGATGATAGTTGAAAGGATGCGAAATCGAGCAAAATATCTGCAATATAATCCTAAACTGGAAATGTACAGCGCTATACAATCCCGATAGCCGCGAGTACATAATATTTTTGCTACATTTGCATTGCCAAACAATTTATTTTAAATACAAAATAGATATTGTCGCCGCATTTTTAATTCAGGCAAGCACTAAATTGTAAGCCGCTACTTAGCATAGAAGAAAAAAAACAATATTGAATAAAAAACACTAAAATGCTGCCTAACATAAGGACCAAGTTTTATTATTATAATTATTTATATTTTTTGTATTAGCTACCAAAACATTTGGTAGCTAATACAGCTACCAAATATTTTAAATATTTGGTAGCTGTATTTAAAATTTTGTTTTAAATATAATAAATAAAATACCAGACTTCACTTCCTACCTTGGTCAACAAAAAATACGGTGGAAATTTATTGTTGAAAGAGCTCCTTGGTGGGGAGGATGGTGGAAACGGCTGGTGAACTCAGTAGACAACACTCAGGAAAGTCTTAGGAAGATGCAGCCTCGGTTTCGAAGAGCTGTCAACAGTCCTCTCTGATGTGGAGGCTATTATTAATTCAAGACCTTTTACATACGTCAGTTCAGAAGTTGACGAACCGGCACCACTTTGATCGGCTCACTTTCTGGTTAGACAAAACTTGACTGTTTTATCAGAAATGAACTGCACGGGCGAGGTTCTGACGCCCCTCACACAAGGTCGAGCGATTCAGAAGCTTCGATACCGACAACAGCTGCTAGACCATTTTTGGACCAGGTGGAGAAAGGAATACATCTTTGAACTACGACCCAAGTAGCACAATACCCTGGCTCTAGCTCGCGCCAGGTTGGGCAGCCAAGGAAACTTTCCTTGGGCCATGCTTGTTTTGCACCAAGGCTTCAGCTAGAGCCAACCTGGCATGCCAAGATTGGCAGTAAGCTGCAATTCCCCGTCTAGCCAATCTGGGCTCCATCCTGTAAATACAGCCTGGGCCAGGGTGGCTGTTTCCGGGTCAGCCAATCCTGGATATACGGGGTAAATACAGCCCAGGCCACGTGGCTGCTTCCGGGTCAGCCAATCCCGACGTAGCACGAGAATGTTCTGAGAACATTCCGGGGATGTTCAAAAGTACATAAGCTTCTACTATTACGGTTTGCTTCGGAGCACCAATGAGCCGTACTACATATATGGATATGGTAAAGATCCTCACAGGGCGATCAATAGCTTTTAATCAAACATGTGTCTAGAAGGCGCAGGCACAAGATTCCCGCTTTCCCAGCGCACCAGCCTGAGCATGTACTAACTGTACTCCTACCTGTCAACTTCTTTGATTCAACATGTACCGCACACATAACCGATTACTCACTCCGAGCTTAAGAACAGATAGACATGGCATCCCACACGCAACTGCAGGATATACCTTTTCGTTTTAAAGTAATAACCCACCCACATGCTAAAAATCGGGTCTATTCGAAACTGCACCTCTACATACCCAGTGAGTGGCAAGTTCGTTATCAAGTTTTGAAAACCATTGCTTTTCTTCTACACCTTATATCACATTCCTCGGTAGACTCGTATAAGATAAAACTGATCTCTTATGCTAAGTTTCCAGAAACTCCCTTTAATTTGCAAATTTTTGGCACAAAGTGGCATATAGTGGATGGTCCCAAGTAGCACAATACCCTGGCTCTAGCTCGCGCCAGGTTGGGCAGCCAAGGAAACTTTCCTTGGGCCATGCTTGTTTTGCACCAAGGCTTCAGCTAGAGCCAACCTGGCATGCCAAGATTGGCAGTAAGCTGCAATTCCCCGTCTAGCCAATCTGGGCTCCATCCTGTAAATACAGCCTGGGCCAGGGTGGCTGTTTCCGGGTCAGCCAATCCTGGATATACGGGGTAAATACAGCCCAGGCCACGTGGCTGCTTCCGGGTCAGCCAATCCCGACGTAGCACGAGAATGTTCTGAGAACATTCCGGGGATGTTCAAAAGTACATAAGCTTCTACTATTACGGTTTGCTTCGGAGCACCAATGAGCCGTACTACATATATGGATATGGTAAAGATCCTCACAGGGCGATCAATAGCTTTTAATCAAACATGTGTCTAGAAGGCGCAGGCACAAGATTCCCGCTTTCCCAGCGCACCAGCCTGAGCATGTACTAACTGTACTCCTACCTGTCAACTTCTTTGATTCAACATGTACCGCACACATAACTGATTACTCACTCCGAGCTTAAGAACAGATAGACATGGCATCCCACACGCAACTGCAGGATATACCTTTTCGTTTTAAAGTAATAACCCACCCACATGCTAAAAATCGGGTCTATTCGAAACTGCACCTCTAGTGAGTGGCAAGTTCGTTATCAAGTTTTGAAAACCATTGCTTTTCTTCTACACCTTATATCACATTCCTCGGTAGACTCGTATAAGATAAAACTGATCTCTTATGCTAAGTTTCCAGAAACTCCCTTTAATTTGCAAATTTTTGGCACAAAGTGGCATATAGTGGATGGTGTTTCGAACCACAGATTGCGTGAGAGCTCCGTAAAGTTGGCTTCACCTGCAAAAATTCTAGGAATGTTCGCAAGCGACGTTCCAAGAATGTTGCTCACATGAATGTTCGAAGGCGAATGTTCCGAGAACATAGTGCATACGAATGTTCGCCAACGAATCTTCCTAGAATGTTGAGAAGCTTACCTTGTAGGGAATGTTCACATAAGAACGTTCCTAGAACGTTCTGAATGGTGTTTTAACGTTCCTTCAACATTCAGAACAGCCAGGGAATGTTCGCTCGACATTGGCTCTGGCTATATGGGTAAAAAGAACTCGGACCAGGGTGGCTCTTCACGGGCGAGCCAGTCTTGGTGATGATAATGTTGCAGTATGTGTTTTTTCTACTTTTCTTTGAAGGAACAAATATGCGGTCTGGCAACATGGCCGAACGCTGGCTGTTTCTTGTATTGGTTGGGCCAGGGAATCTCAGTGAATCCCCAGGGAAGCACACATCCTGGCAGTGGCCGGTCTATCTCAGCCGGCCCTGGCCGGGAAAATGCGAGCTCCAGCCAAGGAAACGCGCTTCCTGGCAGTGGTCTGTCTATATCGGCCGGCCCTGGCCGGGAAAATGCGAGCTCCAGCCAAGGAAACGCACTTCCTGGCAGTGGTCTGTCTATATCGGCCGGCCCTGGCCGGGAAAATGCGAGCTCCAGCCAAGGAAACGCACTTCCTGGCAGTGGTCTGTCTATATCGGCCGGCCCTGGCCGGGAAAATGCGAGCTCCAGCCAAGGAAACGCACTTCCTGGCAGTGGTCTGTCTATATCGGCCGGCCCTGGCCGGGAAAATGCGAGCTCCAGCCAAGGAAACGCACTTCCTGGCAGTGGTCTGTCTATATCGGCCGGCCCTGGCCGGGAAAATGCGAGCTCCAGCCAAGGAAACGCACTTCCTGGCAGTGGTCTGTCTATATCGGCCGGCCCTGGCCGGGAAAATGCGAGCTCCAGCCAAGGAAACGCACTTCCTGGCAGTGGTCTGTCTATATCGGCCGGCCCTGGCCGGGAAAATGCGAGCTCCAGCCAAGGAAACGCACTTCCTGGCAGTGGTCTGTCTATATCGGCCGGCCCTGGCCGGGAAAATGCGAGCTCCAGCCAAGGAAACGCACTTCCTGGCAGTGGTCTGTCTATATCGGCCGGCCCTGGCCGGGAAAATGCGAGCTCCAGCCAAGGAAACGCACTTCCTGGCAGTGGTCTGTCTATATCGGCCGGCCCTGGCCGGGAAAATGCGAGCTCCAGCCAAGGAAACGCACTTCCTGGCAGTGGTCTGTCTATATCGGCCGGCCCTGGCCGGGAAAATGCGAGCTCCAGCCAAGGAAACGCACTTCCTGGCAGTGGTCTGTCTATATCGGCCGGCCCTGGCCGGGAAAATGCGAGCTCCAGCCAAGGAAGCCCTTCCCTGGCTGTAGCATGGAAACCTTGGGCCAGGAAATACAATGAAGTGCCGGGCTGGCGGACGATCGTATTCCTTGGGCGATGCTGGGCCCGCTTACTACAATCAAGCGCCAATATTGGCCCAAGCTGGCCCAAGAAAGTGTGCTGCCTGGGGATCTGCTCATCACTACCCCAATATCAAGTCCCCACACCTGGATGTAGGTGATGTGGTACTTCTTGAAAATAAAGAGGTGTCCACGGTATTTTCGGAAACTGGTAAAAGTTACAGACACCGTGAAAGGGAAAGATGGTTACGTTCAAGCGTGCATCGTCAGGGACCAACACGAAAATGTTTTTCAAAAGCCAGTTGAAAAGCTATATTCTCTTCTGATTCATCACGCTTCTCCGTCTCGGGAGGATGTGGAAAATCAAGACGAATGAAGTGGAAACGACAGCCATATAGAGAAGACGATGACGAGGCAGGAGGGTTTTTTGGTATAGCTTGAAATATGAGGACCACCAATTAAACGGTACGAACTTTACTATTTCGCCTATTTAATTCTTGACGGAGAAAGATCCTCGACGCGCTCTCAGGCTTTTTTGTGGTAGGGAAGGGGAGAGGGGACAGAAAGATGATCAACGAAGGGTCAACGGTGATGAGATGAAATGTTAAAATATACGCATGCTATAGTGTCAAGATTCAGAATGAGAAATGAGAGAAAGATGATAAAAGAAATAATAGCACGGTCAGCAAGTGAAAGTCCTCGATAAATTTAAAGAGAGCTTTTAAGGCTACTTGATGTTTCTTATTGGGCCATGGTCCAAGAAGTTTTGGTAGATTAAAAGGCCTACTTTTTTGTATTTCGTTCAGATACCTGTACAACGAACGCTCATAATTGCTTGGTCAATTCTAATTAATACATTCTTGAAATTCAAAGCCACCATCCATTGTAATGGCCCCCAATGACTCTACACTTAATAAAGCCAAATTCTACATTCATTATTTCACTCAAACTCGGGCAACTGCTTTTACTATTTTAGTTCTTAATCGGAAATATATTTTATTTACGCGATAGCGCCTCTAGAGCACGTGCTATTATAGCGCGCGTAATGAGAACCGCTAACAAGGCAGGTTGCAAGAAATGTTCGTGACTAGTGGTGGCAGCCGCATGCAAGTCAAAATCACGCGACACGTTGGAAAATGGCCGAAACAGACCATAGCCCCTGAGACTAATTTCGGTTTGAAATTCTGTCAGGGACCATTTCGTACGTGATCATTTTAATCGGAATTTTTTTTTCACGTTACCCAAGCCATTTATAATCAAGGTAGTGGGCTGATTTATTAACTTGAGCTATATTTATGGGGATTACGTTAAAAGGTGCTGACAACCATATTATCTGAGGCTAATTCGGTTATTTTGGGACATTTTCAGTTCTTGCTTGAAATCGGAAGCAAATGCTTTCACAAATCGTTTTAATAATAAACATATGATATGACAATATTTGTTTAAATACGCAAGATATCATCATGCCGAAAATTTCTAAAAGCACAGTTTTTTTAAAAGTAAAGCAAGCACATTACTGCTTTAGCAATAAATACATTCCTTAAAACTTTCCACCACGCACACATGCGCTCCGTGACGCGCGCTCAACTGCTTGATGCAGGGAGAGATCCAAGAGAACGAGCGTGGCATTTTTTTATTATTGCTTAGCCACCAAAAGGTTATGCACGCTTCAAGCAGGCGGATGTCGCCTCATTAACCTAATAATTACATTATTTCAATGAGTCAGTTATGTTTTATTGAACACTGTCGAGAGATCCAAGTTCTTTCTAATAAGGAGAGTAAATAACGATCCGCAATTCCGTGTTCCTTTAGGGCCACGCGTTCCTCTCTGGGATCAAGGATTGCTCCAATGGCAATAATGTTTTTAGAGGCACAGGCAGCCGTTAGTTGCCATAACTCGGAAAGGTGTCATTTGGCTGCCTGACTATCACCTACTTTCCCATGGGTAGAGTGAGTTGTTATCATGCAAAGTTCAGGTGGCGGAAAGAGCAAACTTTGGCTAATGAATTTTTACGATCTCTTCAGTTAGATAAATGTTGTCAGAAGTAGCAATTAGTCAGTACGTTTACCTTGTTATTTCATCGCTATTTTGTCCATATTTATCCCGTGTGCAACTTTATTGCAATAATCAACCTTTGCGGAGACAATAGACTTACGCGCCTACAGGTGCCAGCGTTTCGGCAGTTTCTGCACGAAAACAGTTTGCTCGAGATTGTGATCCTTGTTTGGTTGTTTTTTCTGGTTTTCGACGACATCTGGACTACATTTAAAATTGACCCGCGGTGACAAACGATCGACCTTCTCGTGTTTCGAAACGCCACGTCTGAAAAAAATAAGGAAGTGCTTGGATCTATTGTGCACGCTACCTGTTTATCGCAGTCAGGATTGGGCATAGATACACTAGAAAGGGGGAAAATAAAATAATGACCTACATAAATGAACATAAATATATGCAAGACATTTAGTGAAATAAAAACAGCAACAAGCACTCACTCTGAGGATATTGCGCAGTTCTACCTCAGATATATTCATGTCGTTGCATCAAAAAATCTAATAAAACTCTAAATCTGTTTCATGTCCTCGCAGATCACATGGACACGTCCTGTCCGATTAGGGGGCCTATTTTATTAGTGTGTGGTCTCAATTAAAATCGAATACGCTTGTCGGGGTCGGACCTTTGATTTTTTGTTAAATATATGTAATTACCCCGTTTCTGTAAAGAAAAACCACTTTTCAAAATTTGTTAAAAAAGTGGTTTTCTTCAAAAAAAGGATTAAATGGAGCAGGGTGGAAATCTGTTTTTACTTCGTGATTTTTCTTCCCAGTTCTGTACGCTGGTATGAATACCGAAAGCATACACAACTCACAGCAATTTTATGTGCGCTTGCATACCATACTGACTGTGTTTAAATTTAAAACAAAAATTCTTTAGTATTTTTTTTTACTGAGGAAAAAAATCTTAAACATCGCCTTTGTGACAATATGGCGGCACATTCAGAGCCTTGTAACTCATGAGCTACTATATTTGTCGCTTACCAAATACAATGCGGGTGTTGTCCTATACATGGGCTATAGACGGGCATAAGTTTATTTTATTTTCACGGAATATTTTATAAAAAATTTGATATATCGTCAAAAATCATATTTACCGATATTTCGACCCCACTTTATCTAAAAAAAAACATTTTTTTATTTCGGTAATTTTTTTATTATTGCTGCCGATCATATTATCTTTCAATTGGCTTGATGCGACTTCCCCTTTTTAATGTATCTTCTCCAAAAGTGATCGAAATCTCACCCACGCTCTCTGAACGGCCAATCGCAGTTTCCGCAGGTCGGCTTTGCTGCAAGAAAGTACTGCTCATTTTTCTGTTAAAATGCAGCGAGTAGATTCATTTTAGTGCTTGGCTACATATTGTATTTTCCTAATTTTGTAATGATGGTAACCGATATTCCTTAGTCCGATCGTTAGTGGTGCAGCCGATGTTCCATCATCCGGTGTGTAAAGCCAGGGCACAAATCTATAGGGAAGTTTGTCATTGTAAAGACGAGGATGTCTGAATTCCGTACGTAAAAGAGTTTTTTTTTTGTTTGTTTTAAAATTGGAGCGTTGTTGCCCGACCTTCGGCCATTAACGTTCTGGTCAAGTGGCGCATACACGCGCGAACCTGTGAGAATGTTTCTGGCTATATCCTTTTGAAATATGTATGTTGTACTTTGAATAGCAAAGGCAGCCTTTGGCTGAACGTGGATTACGAGAAGGGCAACCCAGAACTGTGTTGAGTGTGACAAATGAGAACCGTTTGGTTATGCAGCGAAAAAGAGACACCGTTTAAAATTAGTTTGGGTATGAAACGCCTAAGGTGTTGAAAAAGCAAGAGAGAGACAAGAGGGAGAGTGAAATAACTATTTCAATCGAAGAGTCCTCCCAAAGACCTGCAGGGTGATGCAAAGAATCACCCAGAAATCATGTAGAGATAGTCGTCCCGTGGATTGGGGGTAGGGGGCGGATTAGTTGGCAATTGTATCGTGATACCAGGAAATAAAAATAAAAATGGATTCCAAAACATAAATGCAGATTCAGATTGAAGAAATGTATAGCGATACAAAGCCGTAATTGCAAAGAGAATTTCTCATATCTTATTGCGACACTACCCAACCCTGATCGCAGTATATATAAGCGGATGTTTATCTGAGTTTCTGTTGGTGCACTAGTATACGTGCCTCCAACGGTTCGTGCCCCAACCAAACATACTTGTATAAAATCTCAAACGAAGATTAATTCCAATTTTGAGCTGCCTTACTGCAATCAAGCTGGAAAAAACTGCTCTGTTGGCCGCTGTGATAACTGGATGAACAAAAAAGCACTCGGAAGAAGCCAATTGATAGACGCTGCTAATTATTTCCGATACTCAACGTCTCTTATTTAGCGGGGCGATACACCAATGCAAGCCGCATTTGGTTTTAATAAAGAATTCGACAAAATTCAAATAAAAAACGCCCATAAAAAAACGGTGGCCACAAAAATAACACAAGCCTGATTTAAGGCAAAAAAAGCATTTGTTGGCTACGGAAACCTTGGCTGCAATCTGAGGTACAATATATGAAAGCATACGCGTCATCTTTAATGACTGATTCATAATGAGACGCACGCCGCGAAAAAGCAAAGAAAACGGGAGGGCTTCGGTCACTTGCACTGTCGTCACATTACCTAGGAGCTAGTATAAATAAGGCCAGAAGCCTGGAGGACGCGCTCTACCAGGGGCACTACGTGACGGGCGTCGGGCTTCCGCATCCAATGGTCGACGCTGCGCTCGCTTCCGGGGTATCGGCTATTCAATTAGACCGGCTGTTTTCTCCCCGTTTCCGGGGCAGCATTCGAAGGACCAAGATGGCGCAGGCAGAGATCCCCAAATGGGAGATCGATGGATCTTGTTGTCTGAGTCTGGCCGTCCTCCGCTTTCATATTCGCCATAATGGGCCATCTCGGATACCTTACGCCAATCTCTTGGTGATTTAAGCTTTGGTGAAACCAAACTTGTGCTTAACGCGTTATTTATATCTAGTCGCTTTTTGTGCTAACTAACGACTTTGTTACTTTCCAAGAGAAGAAACTGGTAACTTATTTTTGGTTACTTTTTGATGAAGTAAAGGGTAAGGGTATTTGATTACTACGAGAGAGTAGTGTGTACAACACAGAGTGTCCCTATTAATGTGAAAGCATTAACTTCCCTATCGGGCGGTGACGACGGTGTCTGTAAGCACATAAAACCAGCACCTTAAAACCCGTAACCGCAATAACACGGCACCTAAATTAACTGCGACGCGTCATATCAGATGCTTTGTCACGGAAGGCGGATATATGAGGCCGTTGTTGAGCTGGAGATCCGCGAGCTCTGCCCTCTCTTGAAGTCGTAGGCCGCGTGGGTCTGCTGTGGACTAGACCCAACACGGGGATGGGCATTGAAGTTCCTTGGAACAAGGATACGGTCATTTGAGTAGCGTTGTCACGGGTCTTTTATTCACTGTAGCCCGATCGGGCCGGAATAACCGCTTCGGAAGCAGCTGGGTTGGGTTCTCACGTAGTAGGAGACAAAAATTACTTGACGACGTCCTAGGGTGCAGCGGGTCACCACAACTTCTTTAAAGGAGTTGCAGAAGCTGGACAGGTCGAGCTGGTTCTGCGGAAGCTCCTTTCATACAAACAAAGCGGTTTGACCTGCGACGATTCTCATCCGATTGTGGAATCGGCCGCAGGGTTCATAATCTATCAAAGGTAGAAAGTAACCGTTATAGTCCGAAATGGAAGTGCTTGTTTCCCGCGACTCTTGCGGTGGGAGTGCCGCCGACCTACCGATAAGGCGAAAGGATCGGCAAGCTCTCATGCGTTTCGACGTAGCAAGCGGCAATTGAGTTGCCGGACGTGGTGGCGGGAGGGAGGTGGGGAGGGGGGGCAGTGCGTTTACGTGGTCCGTTAGGCGCCAGGCTAGGGTTTTGCTGGTTTCGCGTATCCATGTTGATTGATGGAGGGAGCAATTGCTTGGAAGAGTTCCTCTACTTGTTGCTGCACTTGCTGTATGGCTTGTTGCGTAACTGGAAGAACCCACCTGGTCCTGCTATGGAACCCAAGCCTTCTCCATTTCGAGTGGAGCGCTCTGCTAAATGAGCTAACCAGAAGTTAGACGTCAATAAAAAAAAAAGGTTTTAACAGCTGCCACCAGTCTAAACACCAGCAAGAGTGGACGGGCTGCAGTTAAGGTTATGACGTTATTGCAATTTAAGGTTAGGACAATATTGCAATTAATACAAAGGTGCAGCGAGCTGGACACGAATAGCGATGATGATCCCTGGAGAAGGGAAGCAAGGGAGACAAATGACAAACGACAAATCTCCAAATACCGCTAGGTGACTGGTGCTCAACTGAATAAATCTGCCTCGCTCCTGGTATCAAACGAGGGACCTCTCCAAGCGTTTCTAACACTCACGTGTTACAGACGTTTGTTTTGAAAATCAACTAATGCCTCCTAGCCATAATCAAGTGTTTGAAGTAGTAATGGAGGTAACAATGATACAGTTTCCACGAAAGCAATAAAAGTCAACACATTTGAGAATGGTAGAACTCAGGCTGTGTTACGCAGTCCAAGTATGAATACTGTCCCTTAAACGGTTGTCACAGAGACACAAAGAAACTAGGCGAAAGTTGTGACTTTGCGGTGACCTTTTTAAGTTGCCTTGTGATTCAAGGGTGAGGCAAAAGTTAAAATCAGATGCGCAGTCTTGTTGCACCCTTATGCGTATATGAGAAACTATCTGTGAAGGAGTAGCTGACACTGTAAAAAGCACAAGCATAACGCAAAATTAACTCAGGCTTCATGCAGAATCAAATGTCTCAGCTAAATTTTTTCTGTATTACTCATTAGGTCTTAATTACTCTTAACAGTGAGCCATAAAAAATGTCTCCTTGTTTTTGATGACCAAATTATATAGGATCAGGATTCAAGTATATTTTTATTGTCTGATATTTGTTTTACTTTCAAAAGTTGCATTTATTGTTTTGTATTGTGGTCAGAAAACTTAAAAGCGTACCTAACTATTAAAACACAGAACCCAGAGCGAAGCCAAAGATTATCCCATCATTTATAGATTATACGAAAATGCAAAGTTTGCTTGAAAAAACACACGTAATTTATTTAAAAAACATTTCATCTTTAAAAAATAGATATCAATTATTTGAGTGCACAAAGAGAAATGTCGGCGGCGCTTTTTTTTTTTAACTGGTGAAGGGTGGTGTTTAAAGCTGCTCCTTTTATGAGTCTACAAATGGAAAAATCGGTTCGGGAAGTGTAAGCTAAAGCGTGCTCTCCAAAGAACAAATAAAGATGACAGTGGAGTTTTTCTTTACCTATAATTTAGTTTAGGTGTGGTTTGCATGTTGTTCAGCGTCCCACTGTCGTAGACCCAAAAAGATAAAGGCTTCGGTGGCCACAGTTTAGGGGTTCTGCTTTTCGGTTTTTTGCTTGTATTCGTTCTTATTTCTGCTTACCCGGTTATCGACCTATCAGCGATAGCCAGTAGACAATGTAACATTTTCTGAACACAAATGAAATTCATATTTTTGTACAAGTTAGTAATTATTGTTATAGGTCATCATTCAACCGCTTCTCTGATATTTAGACATCTACTTTTTTTTATATCTCGAAGATGTACAAACTAATGCGAAATGAAAAGTTGAGCGTGAGTTTAGAGGATAATTATCAAAATTATATTTGAAAACTTCATTACAACCGCCCAAAATATAACATAAAATTTACAATTGACATGCATGCTTTAAAAATACTTTCATTGTTTGTAGACATTTATTACATAAAGCATGGTCGAAACATAAATCATTTTAGAATATTTATTGATTTAATGGGAAGTGAAAAAGTTACAAGCTTACAAAGTGTTTATCCCATATCTTTAGGCAATGAAATGCATGATGCCACTCCTAATTTACCAAAGATATTGTCGAAATATAAAATGTTTCTTCGCAAACGCTTACTGAAATTCTCTGGAGAAAAGTACAAATGTGAATAGAAGTTATGTCATCACTCACAATAACGTCCTTGCTTTTTGCAATACTGAACTGAAAAAGAAACAAATTCACACAATAAAATTGGGAAGTGGTAATAGTCATAATTGCTCGGTAAATATCGTTTTCAATTAACATGTTGAGCATTTCTCAAGCAAATAAGAAGATGGGAAACGCTTGAATCTGCTAATCAAGTTTTAATTAGAGCAGGTTTTATTTTCTAAGCTTTTTCATCGTAACATTGGAGTTTCTAATTAAAAGTCTTCTTTTTCTTAAAACCCACACGAAACATCCTTAGGCTCATGGCCATATCAAAAGTTGAAAAACAAATTAATTGAAGGCAGTATTAAAAATGTAAATATATTTTTTAATTTATTCTTTCGGAAGACCCTTCTGTGTAGCTAATTTTTGGTAATGGCGATTTAATTAGTGATCATTCACGCGCCTCTGATTAAATTTTCTAAACGGATTCGTGTTTTGAAGCAATCAAGGCAGTGGCGCTGCGAACTACTATGATATGTGTTTCTGTTCTTTTTGTTTTTCACATTTAAAATTAATAGCGGTTGTTCTAAACATAAGCTGCATGATTATAAGCAAAGTAATGCCAATCAGAGTAAAATTCAGACGAGAGTTTTTTTATATTATTCTCAAAGTATTTTTTAGACCCAGACTGCGGGCTATTATAGGAACGTGCCGCGCTGCTCAAGGTAACATACTGCATAAATACATATTAATTTGTTAATTGGTACCAAGTTTCTACAAGAGTATGTATTGGACGTCCATAATAAAGTTCCACAAAGAGAAACTTCAAAAATCTTTTAAGTTAATGATGGCAGTGTATAAAGAAATAATGCACAACGACGCTTAGACCAGCTGGAGTAATTACATAAGCTAGCACTACGGGGGAGGGAGGGAGTTGTTTGACAATTCATTAGCCGAGGGGATGCGTGAATACTAAAATAAGTTAAAAAAAAAGCAAATACAGTTTGGCTTAAGGCAATCACTACTTCGCAGTCAGATTGCATTAAAGTTTAGAGTATACAATCTTGCTCACCTACCCGCACTAAAATTATAACTTCCTCTTTACGGAATAAACCGTGCCTTCTGTATGACACGTTTCATTCGGCAGGATCTTCAACCCATTAACATTTCTGAGCGCAGACTTCCCACCGGCGCACACTAGCAAGCGCAAGTTTGTCTGTCAACGACCTTACAGCTCCGGCGTACATATTTATCGACAATAACGAGAGTGTGCCTTTTTTGAAAGCAACGTACTGAAAAAAAACAAAAAACCTTGCAGTTTGGCTAAGTAGAAAGTTTAAGTGGATGACCCTCTGACCCCCACGAGACATGATGGAAACATGTACGTGAATCCCTAATTAATCTTCTATATATTTTTTGTGTCCAATAATAACACGTCCTGTGCGTCGATTTAGGAAAGGCGCAGTCAAGCCACGATCTTCGCAGGGCTTCCTCATCGCCCGAACGACCTTTGATCACGCCCCTCGATGCATGTATTTATCACGTCACTCGACGTCGTGTCATAACCATAATCTTTATCAGGGTCGAAGTTTCCGGGTGGTGATAATCACGACGTTGGTCACGTGAAAGAGGGCGACCTACATGGTTGAAAAAAAACCCGAGACTGCGGGTAAACGACACAACACTAAATAGTCTCTAATACCTGCATCTGTGCGCAAACATTGGTGCTGGTAATCACAAAATTTATACTGTTTGACAAGAATCGCACTCAAACATAGATCAGTTCAACCGGTATTTTGGGTACGCTAAATACATTTTAACAGTGTACGAAGGTAAACGCAAAGATAAAAGAACACTCCAGAAATATAGTTTCTTAGAAATATGAAAAAGGTCAATATGTAATGCATAAATAAATATAATTAATAAATTGCACACACACACACATATATATATATATATATATATATATATATATATATATATATATATATATATATATATATATATATATATATATATATATATATATAGTGTGTGTGTGTATGTGTACTTTTATATTTAGGATCCCAATATTACATTGTTACGGACCAAAAGAGCATCGAAATTAAGTTTAATTATTACCACCGAGCATACATTTCCTTTTTAAACTATCATATTTTTAAACTGGGTTACTACTGACTGTGCGTGGTTGTCGTGCAAATCACGTGATGTTATATCTGCCAACGACTTTTATTATTCCCTGGACTAATGACATATGTTCCTAAAAATAATGAAGCGATCGGCTTATATGAAGGAATTATAACAACAATTAACTGATTTGTGGGGAGATAGTATAGCACCCACGCATTATTTGCAAATTAAAAGATAAAAGGGCACACTTAAGTACGTCTAGCTCCGGTTCAATCTTGACCTTGTTATAAAAAAATATATTTTAAGGAAACACTTAAGGGCACAACAAGCTATTGAATACTGCGTAATGCCGACTTGTTGTGCTTGCCAGCTCGCAAGCACAACAAGCTTTCATGTAGGTTTTTTTTGTATTTTTTGAAAACGAGATGTTCAAAGGTGAGGTTTGCTCGTCTGATAGCCGTTCCTTTGCTGACCAAGTCATGAATATTCAAGCAGCGTTTCTATTCCCGCTCAGATCCTTGTCCACACAACGAATGCAAGTTGCGTAGATCTCGCGGTGTTCGCGATTACGCGAAAGCGTTGCGCGAAAAACACTCGCTCGACGGTGTTTCAGGAGCACGCCGTCTTGCTCGGTGTGCCTCTCCGCCTCGAGTTCCGATGTACGTATATTCTATGCTCGCGTGGAAATGAGTCAGTCAGTCTTCCATTGGACTGACCTTTCGTCATTTTGCTTCGTGTTTCTTCAACATTTATTATAGAGTTGTCGTTTTATTTGAATTGGAACTGCACGCGTTTTTTTTTATTAGTGACGTTGAAAGCGCAGCTCTGCGTAGAAAGGAAAACTGATGTTTAAAAACAGCGTGCTTTATTGCAGCTTAAAAAATAAAAATAAATTGAAGAAATGTATTGTATGTGACGAGCGTTTTTTCAGATTTTTCTTTTCTTTTGGCGGTGTATTAATATTTTCGGGTGATAACAGATGACTGCAGCCCCATGACCACAGGATGTCTGCAAGTGATTAAGAGTACTGGCTTAGAAATATACAGGTGTCAGGTGTTTCCCGAAAGGTGGACAAATTCGATATTGCAATAACTACTCGTCGCAATGAAAAAAGAGGCTCGTGTCGTTTTGGTCCTGGGCCAGGTGCCTATTTATAAAAATTATTAAAGTCCGGGATAATTAGATTGTTAATTATTTTCGTGTAATTAACTTGTCTAATATTCTGTCTAAGAAAATGGTTTCACATAGAAAATTGCTCAGCATCATCGAACAACTCTAAATCAACAAATTGCAGAACGATAGAAGGCACGCGCAGCATTTGATGACTTTTTGAAAAACCGCACAAATTTGGCGGATTTTTAGGTTTCGGTTTGCAATCGGAGCGCATCTCGGCCCCAATCGCACCGCGCCCCAGCCTCTGCTGCGTTGCGCGAGGACAGCGCAGCAGAGTTTGGTTGCACTATTTCTCCATGGGGCGCGGTGCCGTCGCCCCGTGGACTCGATATTAAAAAAGTTAATTACACGAAAATAATTAACAATATAATTATCCGGGACTTTAATAATTTTCCTAAATAGGCCCCTGGCCTAGGACCAAAACGACAGAAGCCTTTTTTCGTTGCGACGAGTAGTTTTCGCAATATCGAATTTGTGTACTTTTCGTGAAACACCCTTTATATATCTTTTGCAAAAAAAGCGAGTGGAGGAGTCCGGATTTTCAGCCTCATTTAAAACGTCTTATATCCTTGCATTCTTTAAAAAAAGTATCTTCAAACCTCTCGCAATTGAATAAGCAGTTACTTACTCTGAGCCGATAGTCTTAACCAAATCTTGCTAATGGTGTAATTTTTTTACACTTACAGCTTTTTGTTTATTAAATAAAAATTGTTACTTTTTCTTGGTTACGTACCAAGCGCGAGATAATGGGTTGGGCGTCTGGGCGCAGAAACGCCATTCTAATTTTTTTTTAGTAACGTAATTTAATGCAAGAGATAAATTTAGAGTTAATGTACGCTAAAATTTTGTACGTTACTCTAAACCTCAATTTTTTTCTTTGCACACCAAGCGTTTTTTGTCCGATAATTACAATTTCTTTTTCAATTCACTGCACGTTTTTACCAGACAGATGCTGCATCCTTTCTAAGACTCGAAAAGCCCCAACTAATAAGAAAAATGTTATTTAAAAAAAATCAATGATAGCAACACGCAACAGAAATTCATATAAAACTGTTTGACTAGATAATTTTGAGTGCTCATGTGATCAAAGCCAAGCACATAACAAAGATAGTTTCCACGACTCGACGCTCTGTTTCTCTAAGCCGGCTGATTTGTGAAAACAAATGCCGTATATCATAAGGGTATCTCGGTCCCAAGAAGCACATTAATGAATCTCCCGGGATAAGAAAGGAAGTCGACTTCGTCCAGGTCTTGGCTTCGAGAGACAAAGAAGCAAGAGCCCTGTTTGCGAAGCGATTTGTCAAAGTCGATGGTGGACTTACAGCCACGACAGGATAGGGAAGAAACACCCGCTGCCCGGTAGCAGGAGATTAACCAAGCGACAAGACAGATGGCCAAACATTGGGACAACCACTGCGAGACAAGAAGAAGGTTGCATCTATTTTTCATATTTTTTTAATAAAAATTGCATGGGTGCGGTCGGTTAAGAAAAGATAGATGGCAAAATAATTGAGATATGTAGTTGGAGAATATAATATATCTATGAGAATGATTTTTTCACGATGGTTTGAACAACCACATGTCAGTAGGTCATATATCAGAAGCATGCATATGCTTGTGTTAACATCAAAACATTTTAAAAAAGGATTTATTTTTCGGGTAAAGACGTTGCGCAGAAATAACGTGTCAACTTTTATATTTAATTTTGTCTTCTATGCGTATTCAAAACGGCTTCACATTGCATGTAATAGTGCTGTTTCTCGTCATTTTGATCTTTTCACGGCAAGTGCACACAACGTTGCATAAAGATTGAGTTTTTTTTGTGTGTGTGTCTTTATATTGTGTACAATCGCTAAGCAAATGACTTCGATGACGAATCTTAAAAACACAGCGTGTGATGCGAGGAAAAAAAAACTTATCTGTAAATATTGTATCACCTATCGCAGCGAAGCTGTGCGGAAAAGCGAACCTTCATGCCCTCGATTGATTCGCCGATGCTGGTGTTCAACCATTTACGGTGCACATTAGGTCTGGACCACGTGGGACGTTTATCACACGATTCGCCCGCATCAGCGTCACCTCGCGTCGGCGCGCGTCGCTCCGTGCCGCTATCTGTCCGTGCCAGATGTCGGCGTCGGCCCCCGCGTTGTATTGTTGTGGGCGACACCGAGCGACAAGCGCCAGCACTCACGCGGAGGAAGTGCGTTAAATGAAAAAGCTCACCGCGCATTAGGGCGTTAGTCGAGCTTATTTTACCAAGCGTATATCAAATAGTAATGAAGCTAATATATATTTTATTTATTGTATAATACTTGATCTATTCGAACCCCTTTTAAGGAAAGTTATTGTCTAATAGGCTTCAGGAAAATCAAAAAATAAAATTTCATCTTGACGTTAGTTCGGATTGCAATAGCGTTTGAATTCTCCGTTGTATAGAGATAGCTTCAACAGTAAATCAATGTACGACATTTAACTTTATGTTTCAAATACTCAAATGTCAGTAGTGATTTACATTACAGCAAGCATTTCAATGACTCGTTTATTTTAATCGATACGAGGAGAATTCAAACTTACGATTTCAAAATCTCCAATATGAGCGGGCTGGGTGACTCATTTTTCGTACACTTGCTGAGTACGGATTATACTTATACTTTACAAAAAAAAACTATATACACAACAGAGCTTTAAATTTATATATGTTGATTTCTGCTTCACCTGGCTTTTTTTTCTTTTTTTTCAGGCGGCAGTAAGCCAGATCTGTATATGTTTGTCATAAAGGCTCGAAAAGGCCACGTAATAAAACGCAGTTTTATTACGTTCAGCTTACAACGAAGGCTGTCCGTCCTTGTCCGTCCTTTTTGTTCATTCTTTCTGTAACAAGTTATCAAAACGAACGCGCTTACGTTCAACTATTTCTAATGAAAGATCACGTGCTCTTTATTATATGAGCAACTTATGTCTAATGCAATTCACCTGAAGTCAGATCGCAGTTAAACCTACTTGCCAATGGAGACTTATCCATTAGCGCCATAAGCGCAACATAATGACGGTCAGCTTTTTTTTTTTCGCGTGCTCGTTTACCTGCCAGACCAAGCAAGCGCAATAATATCACTTGCAAGCTGAACGTTTAGGATGCGTGTGCTTGATTAAATTTTTCAACTGCCTTTCGACCTAAGATAGAACAAGATATAATTTGTATACTTATTAAACTGCGTTCAGCATCAGAGGATAAAATAAATCACACAGGACAGTCATTTTCTCCTAGCGAGTTAAAGCAACCTAGTCATATTTAAGCACATAAAGAACATCATTTGCCGACCCCTATATTTAAAAACTTTCACGTGCCTCACGCCGGAATCGTGTCACTTTCATGACAACAAATGGCGAGCGTGGACGACCGTCTGTTACGAAAAATCGTATTCTTCAACCGCCGGTCGGCATCATGGCGGCGTGCCGCTCTGGCAGTAACAAACGTTGAGTTCGCCTATAAAAAAATGAAAGGACCACTCTAATGTATAAATAAAAGCCAGGATAACACACACTTAAAAACAACGAGCGTTCTTTGAGATGCTACCGCGAAAACATGCCAAACCTATCCAAACCATACCCTCTCTCAAAAAAGAAAAGAGAAAATATATCCGATTTCGGAGACACACCATTCTGCACATTGACAAACGTCTTCTGGAACTGGGCAAACGACAGCCTGCACAGTCACACCAAATAGAAGCAAATAAGCCTAACAATCAAGCGCTCAAAACAATACAAACAAAAAAATACCAAAGGTACGAGTGAAATAAAAATTGAAGTGTAGCAAAAATTTTAGAAGTGCAATAGATATTTGACTAAGAAAAATATCCGGAGAAGAATGACGCTAGTATTAAGTTTCGGTGTGGTCCGAGCGCCGTAGTTTCGATGTCGCTGTTTCTATTACAGGCTCCATTATGGGGCCAGGCGCTCGCCAGCATACTCCATAATCACCGACACCAAGATGCAGTGGCGCATAGTCGAATACTGCTTGGAAATTGTGAGTGCAACTAAATATAGCAATGCACCAGTTAATAACCTGATACTGCTGCAAAGTAAGTGAAAAAAACTTAAACACATGATAGTCATGAAGAGAAGAAATCTATAAAAACATCGTCAAGAGAGTTTTCATATGGCACACACGCTGCTGAAAGAGGCGAAAATATTTTTAAACTCCGACATTTGAATTACCTTATCACCGTTCCGAATGCTAAAGCTACTGAATTCCGGCAATTATATCGCAATCCTAGATGGGTGAAACTGACCCCACGGAGCTAAGCATCTTGTCACGGTTAGAAACACGGCAATCAGAAGCATTAGATGGCAAGTTGAGCGATAGTCATAAAGCCAAGTGAGCTCGAGTTGATGTCAGTGCGATGCGCTTTAATTGTTTAACAAACGTAGCTCGACTAAATTCACTCATATGACTGACCGAATATGTCACGATCTATGCACTAACCGCGAGCTGACGCGGTCTTGTCAGGCGGTGTTCTTTCTTTAACTAGTTTCGAGACGTGTTCCATTTGTTTTTCTTTCACACTAAATGCGAATTGAATTGTTAAAATAAGCCAGTTACTACATAAGCGCGTATAAAATCACGTGTGCTAAGTTCTGAAAGCGTCTTGTACACTTACCACGGAACCGATTAAACATATGAAGCTTTACAGATGGCGCAAACATTTCGGAAGAGGCGGCCAGTTCACATGAATGCTTACTCCGAAGAACTAGACTCAAGGTAAACACGAAAATTTAGCGCTCTTGCGCAGGCCTCTGTGCGCTGCAAAATTATAATGTTCAGTTGCTATGTAAACCAGTAAATACGTCGCATATCCAGAGAAAAAAAAACAGGTACGTGATACTAGTCTAGTGCTTTTTCTGTCGTCTCACAGAGAACGAGATGCGGCACCGCCTTCCTGGTTAGGAAAGAAAGCGGACATTGCTGCTCACACAAATTAGCCCGGAGAAGCAGTGTTGCATTCTTAGACCAGTGTAAGAAGCTTCGCGCGCTCATGGATATTTTTGTGCACTAACTCACGGCCGGCTGGGGGCGCGTACTTTTGCCAAAACTCACGCTCGCTTCTCAAAAGTATATTTAGAGGCCTCCACATATTTCCAGCTTCTTACTAATTCGAGAGACTTGCGGGTACGTTTTGTGTCTGCCGTCTATTAGGTTTGAAATTATATTACGTTTTACGCCGCGGATTTGCGGTGTTAATGCATTGGGTGTGTTCCCTTTGAATATTTCTATATGCAACATAATGAGTCGACATGATTATTTCTTTCGCAAAGTTAAATAACACAGGGAAGTGGAATTGTATAGCAAGCATAATGGCAGGTTGCATTCAGACTACGAGTTAAAAAATGAGCATAGAGGTGAATGTTTAGCTTTTAAATATGCTTTCGAGCGCAGCTCTTAGACGCACATTTCCGGCTTGAGCGGCGTCGACTTCGCTTTCATCGGCGTCGACGACGGCATCAGCGTAACCGCGCGTTGCATTATGGGCAAAGTTGACCGCAAAACATAGCGGAAAAATTTCCCCTTTAAATTTAGCAATAAGATTCCCCGCTAAATTCAGCGGAAAAGATTCCCCGCTAAATTTAGCGTGAAACTTTTCCCGACAATTTTAGCAAAAAAAAAAATCCCCGCTAAATTTAGCGAAAAATTTTCCCCGCTAAGTTTAGCGAAAATAATTCCCCGCTAAATTTACCGGATAAATTTCCTCGCTAAGTTTAGTGGAAAAAAAGTTCCGCTAGATGGGAGGGGAGCAAGGCAGGAGGACGGGAGGGTACGGAGGGGAAGAAGAGGCATACCCTCCCTCTGTACCCTCCCCTCTTCCTCCTCAAGAGCTGCCCTCTATTTCGGCATTAGAGAGAATTGTGTAAAAGTCTTTCAATATTTTTAAAAAAGGTTTCTGCCTTCTTTTATTATCTGATACGTATAAAATGTTCATCTGCATTTATATCATCTTAACAAATAGTGGCGTGCTATTTATTTAGCAATAAGTCATTCAAAGTTTTATACAAGTATGCTACAACAGCAGCCTGCAAATCTTAGCGGCAGGCAGAATCACATGTTCGTAAATATTTTGAGTTAGAAACAAGGTTAAAAAATGACATTCCCAGTTTCTGGTGAAGTCATGTAATTCTGTTCAAGTTTACGTCTTGAAACGCTTTATTTCTTAGATTTTCCAATTTATCGGCTATTTACATCTATCTACTTTTCAAAAGATTTCATAAATACGGCGTTCCCGTGCATGTGATGTAGTTCATATTTTTTTTAAAAAATCACCTTTTCGTTTTGACTGATTTAGCCACTCTTAACCTGCAATCGGATACTGTTCAAAGTTCATTTTTAAAATTGAAGCTACCGATGAATTTTAATACGAAATCTAGACCCGCAAAATACGAGATACAGCAAGAGTGTTTGTGTCATTTGCCGATTTCCAGTTGTTGTTGATGGTGGTTTTTACACGAAAAAAACAAAAAAGCAAAGCATATGTTTGCATTAAGTATTTTGTTCAATGTTTTTTTTATTAAAAACTTTATTGTTTTTATTAGTATAATAAGAAAGCGATAACAACGAGATAAATATTGCAAGCATTTTGAGCTACCAAAGAAATATTTACTTTGAGAACCGACGCGCCAAGTCTAAACATTTAGCTTAACTAATTTTGACAACTTTCCAAACGACGTCATTTTTGTCGGTCCATTGCCGCCTTGCTGCAGTTGGGAATACCGCACTTTGAGCCTTCCGTTAATTCATCCTGTTAAATGCCAGGACAAATTAGACGTATTCTGAAGGTAAGGATCTACACATGAAACCCGTGTTTAGTTGGTAAAACTGTGGATTGTCTTATATCAAACAAGACATTGAACGGGGAATCGTGGGTGAACCTTGACGTTTCACTATAAACCAATTTAAATTACTGACAGCGCTGCACACTTTCTCACAACCAAAATATGTTACTGGAAGTTAATATTTGTTAACAAAAAAATTATACATATGTACATATAAAAATATATATATACTGTTATGAAGTTTGAATAGTTTAACTAAGCTAACCATGGACGTTTAGTAGTTACCTGATTTTTCTGCAGCTTGCAACACATTTTGTCACTACTAAGGAGCACAAAGAGTGGTTGATATTACTTTGCTAAACCAGTTTTGAGCATTACTAGTTACTATGCATTCGGTGGATGCAATAAAACTTGCCTCTTACCTGAATGCTCAAAATCTGCTCAAACGGCATTTTTTTAATCGATTTCTATGTTCTACGTCAACTCTTGTTTGGAAAGATCGGATCGGACCGGGTTAAGTTGTCCTCATAGGGTAGTATTAAGGCATTAAGACTTTCACATTTTAAACGTATGAGTTTACATTCTTCCCAGTAATGCAAATTGAAAATAAATCTACACAAAAACCCGCTTAATTCTTCATCTGAATAAACTAAAGTTCAAACAAAAATAGCTACCTTTTTTCAATGCGTCGAATGTTTAAATTTAAAAAAAGTGCACATAATTTCCTGTTCCCCACGCGACAAAATACCTGCGTGCTGAACTCGAGAAGATGTCAAGGCGGCGGCTGTTTTCGTCAGAGGCGCGCATAACCAACAAAAACAAACTTAAATCACTAAATTATATTGTGTCGTCTGCTGTCATGTTCATCACTTTTCAATGAGCTTATAGTTTTAAACACTCTTACATGATAGCGCACAACAAATATACTGAACACGTAAAAGCGACCGACTCTGTGGCTTCGAGAATCAGGTAACAAAAAATGTGGGCCCAATTGCACACTCATCGAATGGCGACCGGTGCCTTAATAGGGGCAGCACCCGTGGCAGCCTGCAAACATTAGATGTGACGGTCGACAGTTGCCCTCTAAATGTTAATTATAGACTCTTCTATTGTTTTTTGCAGCATTTTTTCGCTTCATTATTTATACGCAGTCAGTTTCATGCTCGCATCGGCTCGTCATCAACCCAGTCTTCGATTTCCGGGTGATGCTGATGCCACACTGCTGATAGGCGATTAAAGTAAGAAATACAGAAAAAAATCGAAGGAGGTTGGATCTTAAACGAGTGAGTCAAAGCGTTAAACGAGTTCACGCGTTATTTGAACAAGGTTCCTTGCCTTGCGATTCGTTCCCTGTTGTAGACCGAGGGCCCTGAATGCGACACCACAATCCCCGATTTAATGTCGAGAGGGGTAAAAAAAAGGGAGAGCGAACTAGCGGTAACAAGAATCAACACAAACGCAAATATTATTAATATGTTTATGCGCTGCGAAAAGAGGGAGGGGACGTAGTGGTTACCTTAACGCACGATCAATGTGTTTTCTTGCTTTTTTCTTTGTGACAAGGAAATCGCGAGTAAAATTACGATATGCAATTGACAAACCAAAAGCGTGGAATCAAAAAAAACATCGCAACGATTTTTTGTACACGTAGTTTGTTCAAATGTTGCCGCTCTGGCGTACCAAAAGTACCAAAATAGAAAAACAAAAAAATAAAAAAGAGGGAAAGAAGTTGGTGAATCCTTCAAACAAGACTTGGAAGCATAGGCGCAGAGAGTTACTGATCTCCTCCAGTGTCGGGATGTCGCGTACTATCGATAAAGTACGATAAGGCGATTCTTTATATAGTGCAGATTAGAGTCACGTGATATTTAAGTGGCTGAAACACTCCGCGAAATGAAAGGGGCTCGGCGATTTTGGTCAGTGTTAAAGAGAAGAGAAATTTATTAACGACAGATGAAACTGCAATCACTGGCGGGCTAAAGCACCGCCTCAAACAATCACACGTAAACACCCCTTTAAACAGGGGCAGTGACATGCATATGTTTTAAATGTTTAGGTTACTCATATTTAATGGGGCATGTGGAAAAAGTTAAGATGAGTATAATTAAGGACCTTACATAAACTCAAAGAGGAAGGTTTTCTTAATGCTCAATGAATTCAGATGATATGTGAAAATAAGCGTAAATTTACAGCCTTGATTTTCGGAACTTTTATTTAAGGTATACGTACTACCCCAAGAATGAATAAGGTTTCGGTGGTATTCAGTGTTCTTCAACATCCCTTGATTGGGTAACTCCAGTGCGGTAATATTCCGGGATTACTGCTGCATAACGACTCCCTGTCATGAACAAGAGGAGGGCAAGAAGTTTCTGCTTAGAGGAACATCATAATAAAAGTACGACCGGAGCAGTTAAGGGAGAAGTTGTGAGACGCGTTCTTGATGTAGGCTCTCCTGGTGATCCTTGGGATCATCATCAGAGGAGGAAAGGCAGAGAACGAAGTAGGGTGGGAAGGAGTGATTCTCAAACTCGGAGATGAGCTTCGTCGACAGTTCTCGACGTGCACGAGAATTAGCGGAGCTAAATACATTCCAGAAGGATAGGCCGGTCCGGCGTGTTGAACACAGTCCGTGTCGCTCTCGAAAGAGAGTTTGCGAGTCTGCCTCGAATGCCTCGAATGAGAGTACGAGCTTGGCTGGTTTGTTAGACCGGTGTGAGGTGTTTCATATGTTCTTCCCTTTGTGCGTTTTAGGAGGACCGATTGTTAAGGATGGACGTCTGATCTTCCAGAGTTATGCTGGGGACGCAAACAAAGCATGTTATCGGGGACAGTGAGTGCTTGAATGAGGGGAACATGAACTGAGAGCACACAATGCTTGAATAACGAACTTCGAAGAGGGCAAAATAGGAATGTGGAAGAACAAAAAAGGAAAATAAATACGACAGAGAAAGTAGAAAAAAAAAGGCAGTGACACACAAAAAAAGAATTGAATAAAAAAATTGATTAGATAATAAACGTTTCAGCCTAGAATGCAACAAACGTGTAAAAAATGTATAGTGCAAGATTGGCACAGAATGTAACAAACTTTTCACTGTTTTTTGTTCTTTGTGTGCTTTTGCAAAACAGAAACACTATGGCCTAAATCTACGCTTACTTATTTTTTTTCAAACCTTTTTTATACAAGGTTGACCGACTAACTCGTACAGACTGTTTCACATCCAGATGTCTTCCATACAATCGTTTGTCTAACCAAAAAACTTTAAAAAAGCGAATTCGCGTCTGTACATTTTGTTTTTCGAAAAAAAACACAAAAAAAACATCAGGACCACGTTTGGGTTCTGCATTGACAGGTGTCGCAATTTCAGCCAGCCCGCTTTGAAACTATTTGGCGCTACGTTTCTTCCGTTTGTCCTCACTATTTTTTTGTCTTGCGAAATACCCGGCTACATCCGGAAACATGTCATCTCCCAGCGCCTTTAGGCGCGTTCCATTCTCTTGATGTTTGAGGAACTTTCATTCTACCCGGTCGTCTGTTCTTATTGAACTACTTCCCCATTGAAACGCCATAGCAATTGTAATGTCTTTTCACACAAACGGCGGATACATTCCAGTTTTGTGTGCGGTTTTATGTCTGTGTTTACTAAACTTTGGTTGGATAACCAAGAGCGGTAAGCCTAGTCGACAATTTTTTTATAAAAAACTACACAGCACTTTTTTGTGCTCTATCGATTGGGTTAAAAAGAAATTTATAATACATAGATTTTTTTTTCTTAAGCCCTGAATTTTATGCATTCATTGTAATACCTATCTAATCATCAATCAGATATTTTGGATTCCAGTTTTTAACATAAAGATTGTAAGCAAGACATCTGACTTTCGTTGTGCCATTTACAAATTTATACAGAAATACTTTTATTTTCTCCTTCAGTAACTTCTTTCTTTTCTGCTTCGGCGTGTTACGTTTTTGGACGAAAGTGTTTATTAGAACACAGCATTACAGACCCGCACAAGAATTGCATATGGTAATATTTTTAACGCTCGGCTCGGATGCATTGAATATGCGTGTTTATATTTTGGATCATGTTTGTGATTAATTAGGATGCTGAAGAAAATCGTCGCAATCTGACAATGTTTACAGAACGGCACGGGCAGCGAACATCGCCACCACGTGCGCGTTGCTGTGAAGAGCGTTGGCGGTATAAACAGGAACCAGAACCTCAAACTGCTTCCTTTCCGAGTCTTACGAGGAGCTCAAAACATTTTTTTTTCGCGAAATGTTTAAAATTGTTATGCATCTCGATTTTACTTGATGTCCGCTGCCACAGCTTGTGCTCGGATCATAAAACGAAAGCGCAATTCTTGGGTATTATAAACTTTAAGGATTAAGTCATAACATATTCGGAGAAAGCTGCAATTTGTTTTTTAACATTTGAACATTTACGGGTTTTTTCTTGAAGATTATTTTTGTACTCAAAATCCATTTAGCCTACCAAATTATTTTTGAAAAATACACTCATTTGCTTTCTTTTTGCTATATCACTCTAGTTACATACTCTTAGCAGTTACAAACGAAACATTCTTCCTCGAGGCCTCAAACGTCAAGGCACGTTTTGAAGGTAGAAAGTCCTAAGCCATAGATAAAAGTGAGGATTACACTTCATTTGGGGGACTAAGGAGGACTCGGAAGATTGAGTCGGATTATCAATACCTTTAAAGCAAAAACGTGGAGTATATTGTGGTCAGCCTTTCTAGTTGTTAAGGGTATTTTCAAATTTCAATTTTATCCTATCCTTGATTGAAATGTTTTTATCGATGAGGTCAATTTTTCAAGTAAAAAAGCTAAACTACAAGTAAATTTGGCGTTCAGATGTTGATAGTTTGATAAGCCGCTTATGCTAAGTACCAAACAAAAGCTTATTCCTGAAGGTGGCCTTATTGAGGCACGGCCTCTATCTGCAGGCGAAACTTCAACCAACATTGCAGGCATGGTTGACAGGGCAGGGAACGCATGAGTCGCAGCTGGCATATGAAAATGAATAAATATGACCACAATTGCAGGAACATCACTACAGATTCACATCTCACACAATCAATGCTGCTGATGGTGTTAATGAATTGGAAGATTATGCATACTATTTTGTGTTTTTTTTTGTTCATCTCTGTATTTTAAACAAAAACGCCGAAGCAGGAAAGCTGCATGCTGCTCGAACAACATGTTAAATATAGTCTGGGCTATAAAGAGAGGATCACAAGTGAGACAGCCCAAGTACAGGGGAAAATAAAGAAAGAAGGATCATTTGTTTAAATGCATTGCTCGCATTTGACCTTTGCTGGATTCGGATAGTATTTCAATAGACTCCGCTGGTGGTATCCGTGTGTTTGTTTATATCATCTCTCAAGTAATGTACAATAAACGTAAGCGAAGGTGTCTATCCCGTTATTAGTCCCTCATTCTCTGAAGTTTAGATTTTATTTAAATCAAATTGTCCTGAAGCTAAAATAACCAGAAGCTTTTCTCACGCAAACCGTCACCCTTCGCAGGTTCCACATTTTCTGCTACTAGTGCAGCATCTACCACTGGACAGCCGTTAGAATGCTTTCTGTTCCTCTTGTGTTCCTTTGTTGTCAGACAGTCCAGCTGTAGGGAGTTTGGAGGTTGAGGAACATTTTGGGGACCTGCAGCAGTGTCTCTTTTAATTGGAAATGCCAATTCAAACTAAACGGTGTGTTTTCAGAATACACGAGGCTGGAATAAAAACGAATCCCAGGAAAAAAGTATAATCATTCCAAATTACGGTAGTATTTCTCTGCATATTTTTGCAGTTCAATACGTCTCATACAGGCAACTGGGGGCAATTCGGCAGTTCTTTCCACTGCCATACCAACTAATTTCCAAAAATTGTGCATCGTCTAAAAATAAAACATGTCTGCACACGTGTCCAAACTATATAATTATTTCAGGAAGAAGCTGCATTTATGTAAAACAACCTAGTTCCAGGATCACTTCCAAGGCCTCAGACCCAAGGCCTTCAGACACTGAGAACCAGCGCAAGCAGAGTGGCACGCGCAGAGTCGGGGTCGCCAGCTAATTTGCCGACCACCCAAAGGCCTTTGATATAAATGCCATTTGAGATGTCTGCAAAGCGGGATGTAATATTCTCTTAAATCATGAACATGCAAGGAACAGAACTCCAGCGCCTCAACCACTTACGCCGCTGCTTCACCGACCCCTCGCACGATTGGCTTGTGTGGACAGACAGGGAGGTTCACCGGCGGAATTGCCTCCGCCGATAGCTTTCGGGATATGTAATCCAATTATAAACATAAAAGCGACAAACACGCTTATAAAAGGTACCAAAACACGTCGGTATCGGCCTAACCGAGCGTCTTGTACACCGGGTAAACCAGGTCCCGCTCCTCGAAGTGCTTGCGGCACACAACAACCAAACCACGAAACCGTGGCAGGGAAGCGAGCCGGATGCGAGATCGTAAAGCGGAGTCCTCTCCTGACGTCACGGAACACCTCACCCAATCAGAGGACGGCGACAGCAGCGACGCTTGTGTTCGCTCTCGGGGCTAATTGCGAACGCGGAGAGACGCCTGTGCAGTCAGGTTTGCCGACCCATCGAAGCACCCAAGTTGGTAGAAACATTGAGAGAGCGCCGACGACCAGACACACAGAGACCACAGATCGCTTCGATTGCCTTGGCTGTTACACACAAACGCACAAAAAGAAGCACACCTGATTCCAGTATTTCCAAAAATTAAACAAAAAGAGAAAGAGGGAACAACAAAAAAGTAACTCATGATAATATGACTAAGCAAAGGAACGCTTCGTATACACAGCCAAATCCTCCCAACAAAACAGAATGCGCAGCCGTATAGAGAAACAACGACTAATGGTGGCGCCTCTTTCGGTTGGAGCGAGGCGAACATCGCGACGGCTTCACTCGAGAAGCCTGCAAGCACTGTGGATTGTGCGGCCATTCGGGGAAATTGTCAGCCAATGGTGGGAGGGTTTGTCTGCGGGCAAGGTTTTTCAGCGAAGACGGTGTTACGGCGGTCGTTCCCGACGGTGCTCCCATGCATAAAACCACTCTTTGGAGATAAGCTTGTACTCAATGGCGGGGCGCGGAAAAGGGCAGATGACCATTTTGTACCCGCCGGCACCTCGTAAGTTTCTGCTATGGAACTAGAAGTAGCTATCGAGGTGTCTTTGGTGCACTCAAGATAGGAAAAATTCAAGGCGTTCAGGATTATTTTTTCTTTCACTTTACGTACTAAAGCAGCCAGCATTACTAGCCGATAAGACCAATCGAACAGGGTCACAAGCGCAACGTCATGGTGTGCGTCATGTTTCAGCACGTGTTCTACCATCTAGCTAGACCAATCAACCACAAAAAAGGCGCAGTGTCTTGCGCTTTTAGTGCATTGTGTATTAGTAGTTATATACATCCGTGCCTTCGACTGCGGTCAGACTTACAACAACACGGAGCATACGCGATAATGGTGAATCTTGGTTAATGATACCACATGATTAAAAAAAAAGAATGACTGATCTTGACATAACGTAAGGGTGTGATGATTTCGGCATTTACACATTACCCTCACATCAGGGTGTAATAGTCTCAGCATCTGCATTGATTTCATATAAAAGTAAATATCTTGTTTTATGTTTCTTCGGAAAGAATGGAAGGAAACCGGGAGTTATTAGAACTTACTTAAATTTTCGTATTGTCAGACTGGTGCAATATTGACCACGCATAGCTCATTGAAAATCATTGATAATGTAATATATCTACAGATCCATCACAATGATCGCAGGAGCACTTTTTTGTTTTGTTTTGGGGGTTTTCTTTTTTTCTACTGACTTAAAAATGCGTATGTTTGTGTATACGTGTGCGCGTTTATGTCTTTTTTTATTTGTTTACTTTGTGGTATACCTTACCTCTTCCTCTTTCTAGCAGTAGTAGTAATAGTAGTAGTAGTAGTAGTAGTAGTGTGAGAGGAAAAAGGGGTTCGGAATTCCACCTCTCTTTGTTTGTCAATTTTGTCTGTACTGTGATATTTTATTACTTTCTCTTTTTTCTCTCACTGCGTAGCCAACCGGCACAGAGGTATCACCGACCACACTGTTTCTAATAAACGCCTTCTCTTTCTCGCCCTGCCTACAGCACTAACTTTGGTTGTTATCCGAAAATTGTAGTGCAACGCGCTAGTTTCTTTGTTTACATTTGTCTGCACACGTTTTCTAGATGAAACAGTTTATCTTCTCGTTTCTCATTAAGCACCTTGTCACCTCTGATGTGTGACAATATCACAAAACAAACGGACTCGTGGTGTCTTTTGTGGAGAGTCAAATTTGAACCTCTTCACAAATTAAATATTATTTTTGATTTGACACAATAAAAAACAAAAATACAAATGTATGCAAACATTGTGCAAACACGCACACTCTCACAAACAGCATACCCGCGTACGCACGCGCGCTATCTGCAGAGGATATAGTAGTAAGATCGCATTGCCAATTTTCATCACAATGCTAAATGTCAGTTAAACCCACCCAGAAAAATGCGAAACACCAGAACCTAAACCAGACCAAACACCAAAGTTAGAATTACGTTTTAAAAACAAACAACCGTTATGCAGATTTAAAAGCTGGACAGGAAGAAATCCATTTCGAACATCTTGACATTTCTTAAACGGAAAGTGTACTGTCTAGGTTCTATTTATTCAAGGTCTACGCTGTTTCTTCTTTTTTTTCTGCTTCCGTTATTTATTTTTGGAGAAACAAAAGATGGAAAGTAGAGGAGAAAGACAACACACACACTCGCGGCTATTGTATGCATGCAGCAATCACGGGAAGACGGTCAAAATAAAATGCGTCCGGTCCCCACAAATCTTCCAATCTCTACTCTTTCGCAAGAAAACAAAAATACGACAAGCTCCCTAGATTGGAAACCACTTCCAGACTTGTCACTGACCCAGGGCTGGACGGGGAAATGCGGGGAAAATGCAGGAGGCCCCGAAGGCACATTTGTTTTCGTCAGCGTCTCTCTCTCTCTCTCCCTCTTACACGCCGAGCCGACCTTTGAGAGTAACAGAGTCCCAAGACAACGAAAAGTGACGCGCTGTTCCGTTTCCTGGGCGTGTTCCGCTCCTTCGGCGGGCTGTCTGCTCAGCACGAGCCGTGTTCGCGGGAGGCAGACAACACCGCTCCGGGGTCTTGACTTAGGTTACGGCTCCGGCGTCAAGTAACGCTCCTTAGTCCAAAGCACTCCGTCTTCGTTCGTCACGGCGTGACGTTCGTCGGTGCGAAACCGAAATTTAAAAGGGGCTTTCACAAAGTGAGGAATAAAAGAGAAGGGAAGTACTAGATCCACGAGATACTGTATTGCAGAAGTTACTCTACAAGTGTCTTAGAAGTTGACTGCCCCGTGTGAATTAATTTTTGCTCGAATTTAAACTACGTGAATGAATAGGTTAGAATGAACTTTTGTCATATATATATATATCAATTTAGGTTTCCGACAGAAGTGTCCCCAAAAGAAAGAAAACTTGTCATTAAAACGGAGGGATGTTTTTAATAAGTGAGGAATAGTTTGGGCACTCGCATCCTGGACGTAGGAATTAACGACGTAGAATCTAAAGTAGTGACTCTCAACTAGATACGCATTTCACTATTTTTACTATATTGTTGCGAATCCGTGTCATCTCAAGTGACTCAGACTTTCCTTGAAACTGTCAGAATACTTTGATCTAGAAAATAGAGAATCTAGACTTTACTAAATGACTTCCACAAGCTGGAGTTTGCGCAAGCGCTTGCCTAAAACACAATCAGGAGGCCATTAATAATGAAGCTAATAAAAATTAGAAAAATAGTAGTCGCAGAATGTTCCAAGGAAGAGGTCCTATTTTAGAGGTGGTTCGCGCAGTCTAATTTTATACGAGATTTTCGCGAGACTTCCGTGAGGGCTCAAAGAGGCTGCTTGACAGCGAAATAGAGAAGGCGGGAGGACGAGGGAAGGGGCACGGGATCTCCTTCAGACTCATTAACAGCTTTCCTAATTGTTCATTGGTGCGTGACCATCCAAAGCGTCCGAGTCTTTTGAAGCACACAGACTAAGCCGGTCGTCCTCATTGTTTCCAAGAGGAATTGTGCAATTAGGGCGCTGAATGTTTGGAATTCGTTTGCTTGATCAAAGTGTGCCTCATTCACTACAAGTACGGTCGGAGAAAATTCTAGTAAAATAAAATGGAGTACAAGGAAACTGTGCTCAGCAAACTTGTTTTCGACAATAACTGGAACCGAGACATAAAAGAAACAACCAAACTAGATTAAAAAAAGAAAACTAGCCTGCGTGGAGCTTGCACTTTTTTTTTTCAATAGTCCAGGGAGCTTTATTTGTTAAAATGTTTTTACCAAGCTGATATAAATCTAATAATAAAAAGGACGATGACGAAAACTCATCTAAAAATTGTTGCTGTTGTTGTTTTTCTTTTTGCAATTTAATTTACAAGATGATCTTAAAACGAAGCAGAAAGTGCAATGTCTTTCTTCGCGAAATAAAGAAGTGCTGATAGAATTGATCGAATTCTTGTGTTTTTTTTTTAATTATGTTGGGGCAGAAATATTTTCTGACCTTCGAATGTTTATTATTCTAGGCGTGCTTCTTTTCTTACTCTAATTTCCCTCAAAGCATTTACCTTTCCTTTACTTTCTTTCGCATTTAATCTTTAGGAGAAGTCTCACTCATATATTATTATCTCTCGATTCATGCGGTAAGCTCACTAAGATTATGACAGCGTGGATTTCAACCTAGAAACACGAAAGTGGGTTTAATAAACATGAAGTGGTGTTGCAGAAAGTCGATCTGATTTAATTCGACATCCATTCATTTATAAATAAAAACGTGAGTCATTCATTTTTGCAAAACCCTTTTTGTATGTTATATTAAATCATTACTTGTCAGTGAAAGCAAGTATTATTCCAAAACAAAATCTAAACTGAAGAGCTTCAAAATTTTGTTACAAAATTTTTTGTGCGTATTTTAACTTAAAGCAACTTTAAGGTAACTGGTCTCTTTTTTTTTTTTTTTCGAAAGATTTGGTGTTATTTGACATACCCGAAGAAACAACGGAGCAATAAAGCACCCTCTCAAGACAAGAGAAAATACTAAAAATCATATGTTATGCAGATGTACAAACAGCGCCTCTGTATCTTTTTTTCAAGAATAAAACACTTTTAAAGGGATCATGAAACAATGTCGGGTCGGAATTTTCATTACTTTGCAGAGAGCGTACGGGACCTAGTCTGGCCTAAGTATACTCGTAAAGACCGCCACTGACTCAGAAGTTTATTTATCGCCGTGAAATTGCGAGGATGCAAGTGGAGTATTTATTTCAGTCTTGCTTTCGCAAAGCTTGATGACGTAATTGTAAAATCGAAACTAACCGTCTGACGACAGTTGAGCGCAGCTGATGGATTGAACACGAGATCAGCGTGTGCACTCGACTTCGGCTCGTAACCATCAATGGCTCGGTGGACACTCGGATAGTGGCTCCTGTCCAACTACTGCTGTGATGAGAATAGCCGAACTCTAACAATGCCTGAAGCTCAGCGAGCGTTTTCTACTTTTGCCAACCCCAGCGACTGGCTATGATTAACCCTGGCGGAATAGGAAAAGGCATAGGCCACCTGACCGCTTGTTCCAGCTGCGAGTTGAGGAGATGAGCGACGCTCATATTGCTCGACTTTTTCTGGCGGCTGTAATTGCCCAGAAAGAAAAGCTAAGGCAAGTTTATTCGGTTATTAACGTTAGGAATTTGTTCTAAGTAGTATTTATTGAACATAAAAAATCGTTTCATGACCCCCTTCAAATGGCAGGGATTCGTTTTGTTACTGCACTTGTAAAACTACACGTCACGAGGTTGAACTATATCTATTAGTTATAAAGTGCGTACCCTTAGAATCACCAAGTATATTTTACCTGCTGCTGCAGTTTTTTAATTCCAAGTCATTGAATTAATTTTCAAAATGTGTATTAAAATAAAGTCATTGTTCTCCTTGCACGTGAAGAATGTTCCGGAGCTGCATTTACACTTTGTTGTTTTTACACACATTCAGTTTTTTTATAATAAACACCCCAACTGCGGAAACTTGGTGGCTATGCCAAAAAAACTAAAAAGAAAAGAAAAACACTCAGAAGCATCCCATGAGACCCTCTAACTTCTCGTCTCCCACGACATCTTCAGGCATGGTTCGGTCTTGTTCGCATGCTCAGCCAACGAGACCGCCGAGGCAATACGAACCGCTGCAGTCCTGGAGCCTTGACAAGACGAAAACAAAGCCAAGACGAGACGAGACGGCATGGTGCGGTCTCGCGCAAGTCAAGTGCCCCTGACAGCGTAACTGACGCACTCGACCACTCTCGGTTCAGTCCGAGCCTGGCGAGATCTGCCGAAACAGCCCGTGACAAGTTCCTGAGAACTGAAGACCGCCAACTTCCACGTGAATGCATCCTGTAGTTTTTGTTTCAAATTAAAACTTGAACATGAACATTCTAGGCTAAAATATGTCCGGTTGGGTGAATCTATAGTAATAAACAAAATACTCTAGCCAATGCTTTAAGAAAAAGTGTTTAAACGTTTCGAGACCCGCTTGGTGTCGTTTTGAAGGGTACGAGGAAGCACCACTGGGCAGCAGAAGCTCTCCTCTTGTTCGTCTGCCAAGCCAAGAACAGACCTTTTCTACAGAGGTTGTCAGAGAACGTTCCCCAAAAGTAATTAAAAAGTAATTAGCCGTTAGTTTTTATACAGCGGAAGGTTAGTACGTCGCCTGTGGCAGCCACCAGCCACAGGCGGTACGTGCATGCCGCGCGTCGACAATTACTGCACTGCAATACTTCTTCGCCGTAGCATGCCGTGTCAGACTACGCGCGACAGGCTTCCAGCTCTGGTGCTCACTGCATCTGCGCCGAGCTCCCGCGAGCGCTTGCAGCAGTCACAGCGTGGTGCGTCCTGCCATGTGATCGGTGTTCCCCTTAAAAGCAGACCATTGTGTAACACGCATATGTCCGGGGCAGAATGTCGAAAGGTTATCCTCGGTTTCGACATATTCTTTATAGATTAAACGCATAAATGCACCGCTGTAGTATTTGTTTACTTATATGCTGTAAGCCTGTGCTGTATCTTTTAGCGCGGCCACGAACTAAATTTTCAGAATTATCTCATGACGCGCAACCTTGATTCACTTAATAA
>JAZHYW010054352.1:0-49610 GCA_037355805.1 Ixodes ricinus | reverse complement strand
TAAGTAAGAACAGCTAAGTTCGCACGTGTGTTCTGCGGTGCCTTGAACGTGCCTCCGACGGGAGTGTTCAGCGTCCCATTCCGTCCTTGTATCGAAAGTGGTCCCAAACAAGCAACAGATGACGCCAAAAAAGCCGGAGTGTTGATGCTGTTGAATGTTGCCATCCTGGTGGTTTCCGGAGAAGTTGCGGCAGAAAGCACGAGCAAACGCGAGTGTCGTTGTCGACACAGCGTCGCAACTCCTAGCTGCTCGAAGCTTTCGTGGACTGTCAATTCCGGAGAGCGAGCTGCAGCAGAGCAGGCGTCTGCCACGTGCACCACCGGTGCTGGGACACCGCCAGGATCGCGACCGACGACAGCGTGACATTTCTATGACGTCATCAGGAGGAAATCGAAAGACCTCTTTTTCCACGTGCTATGCACTCAAGTCGGTGACGCGTTCTAGGCACAATAGCGTGTTCGTGTATTCTTAGAGACCACGGAGACTCAGTAACAGTGTTGCCGGTTTTCCGCACACTTCCATGTAATAATTTATTGTATAGCAAGCACGCTGCTTCATTGGGCTCAAGGAGTTCAAGTGAAGAGCGGTAGAGGTTTCGCAGCACTATACATCTGTTACAATGAATAGCGAAAATGGCGACATAGGGTTGAGTTAAGTGCTCCATTAACACTACTTTCCGCAAAAATACTTCAGTTCTGCATACTACATTGTGATCTTGTAATAGAAACAAGAGCGTCGTAAATTATAAATGCAGAAACCAACAACTTTATTGGATAAATTGACGTTATCTGTGTTTGTTGAAATAAAAGTAAATATTGTTTTCGTCAACAAGTCAAACACTACTACATAATTAGGCTATGCGGCAACTCTTTCTCAGATATTCATTCACAACAAATCTATAAAAAATCATATTATGTTTAGATTATCTTTACAGTTATTTTCTTACTGATGTGGCTAGACCTCAGATATTATTCAAAATATTTCCGAGCTATCTCAACCGTCGTGGCGACCGCTTATGAGCATTGGTAATACTATTTCTTTGAATATAGATTTTAATAAAGCGCACGGGTTATATTAAAATGATTTTGACCTATCTCTTTGGGACGTACATTTAAATATCATCAATCATAAAACTAGGTCATGTTGCCAGTAAACGCTGGAAAAATAAAGCGAATTCCTTCAGTTTAATTCTTCACTTACGCTTTGTTTGGCGTGGAATTATTCATCCATCTTTATCGGTTCAAACAAGCAGTCCTTGACTAAAGTGTCGACGGAAAGACTTTAGATAACGTCCGAAACACACTCACTTTTCAAAACTCCTCATGAATTCGATGGTACCACGTGCTGCGCGAATGCCTCTCATACATTCAAGAGGCTATCGCTCTCGACTCTCGAACTCACTAATTAAATATCGGAAGTTGAAGTTCGGAATTAATGGCTTTCGCTGCCGACAGGATTTACCATCATTCTTTCCGAGAATGGTTTCACAATCGAGAGACCCAAAGTTGCTATGTTTTCTCGTATGAAACTGAACCTTTATATTGCTCGCCGAAATAAATTAATGTTATTTATCGTCTTTACATATTTTTAAACAGCGTCTTCACTGCAGTCAACACCATTTCATTTGCATATCAGAGCTCTTCGAAGTAAGCTGGAGTGATGCTCAGTGTAGTGTGTTAATGGCTCTCAAATGTAATATTATTAAGTATGCTCATTACACCCTTCTTTTAAAATCGATTATTAACTCGAAAAAAAAAACATGCGTAAGGAAGCGTCTGGTTTGAAAACTGGGCAGGAACACCCAGATGCAACGTTAGTCTTCAGACGCAGGGTTACCGTATATTCCTACACACTATGGAAGTAAAAAGGTGTGTGTGTTGGGGGGGGGGGGGGGTCTAAAATTAAATATGTTAATTATCTGAAGCCTAGAGAAATATTTTATTATATCTTTATTAAAGGCAAGCTGAATCTGGCTTGAATTTAATTAGAACCTCTTGGTTCATTTTAATCCGACTTCAAGTGTGACAAAGATCGCAAAAGGTGGGCTATTAAATGCCCTTATTGCCTAAAAAGACGCTTTTTAACCAAATAATTATATTTATTTTGTCTGGATTTTTTTTCTCAGATAGCGATACCGCGTAGACGCAAAGGATGGATAGACTTTCCTTAAAGAACTAATCAAAAGAGTTACGGCTTCCTTCACAGCTGCATACCTTGCACAGAAAACTAAAAATAAAAACGTAAGCTTGAAACACTAGTCTAGTTTGTAAAACCCCAAATGTACATGACAAATGCTGCATGCATTAAGAAGGTTAGAAAACATGGATCAAGGACTACACGTTTTAGAGTAAAGTAATGGCATTGGGTTTGGCCATTATTCTCAAAGGAGAGAGGGAATGGTGGGGATGGGGCCTTTAGAGTCGATTTGTCGCCGTTTGTGGTGAACCTGGTGCTGAGGCCAATAAGAACAGCTAGCCGTTACCCTATACTGTGACCATGCTTACTCAGAAAAGAAATGAAAGGTACAAACACAACTCGTAATAACTAAACACCTAGTAAATGGCTTTCTACTGGGCTCACCAACTAAAAATAACTCGAAGCGACTAGCTGAACATAGGCAAAATCACAATATATAAAAAACTGGCGGACAAAGCTCATTTTGTCGGGGTAATATACGAGGTAACTATTTCATAATGAGATTCGAATACACCGTAGTGATTCGCTTGAACCAGAAAACATATTTATATATAGGTGCAAGTTACTGTGAACATCATGCACAGAGAGCACACGCCATGAGTAATACCAAACTATAAATTTTGTAATAACTAATAAAATAAAAAATAAGACTACCTTTGTTTATAAAACAAGTTACTGGCAGCTCTGTTATGTTTGTACGTAATCGGAGCGAATCTGAGATGTGAGTCTGGTATGTAGATATAGGCAAGCAATAAATTTTGTAGTTATCAAAGAAGAAGTACAATCATTAATTTTTAATCTGGGACTAAGTAATGTGAACAAAGGAGCATATCAACTACCTGTGAATAATCTGCCATGGTTAATTTTTGTATTTGTGCATAAGAACTTGGGCGCCAAGGAAGAGGCCTAAGTTATTTTACTGTAGCCTGTTTTACCCGAAGTTCAAGTAGTTGTCTCAGCCACGAGAGGATGGCGTAAAATAGGCAAATTTGTATGTGAAACATCACAGTTCATAACAGATTCCTCTACGCGTGTGACAGGACGCTAGATCAAGCAGAAGTGAATAATTGGCCATGACTTTTCACTCCAAGTCTCTGTATAATTGTTTCTTTTGTTCCTGGTTTGGTAAGCCGTTTTGCCTACGTTATAACGCTGTGTAAATCATCCAGTCGCTCATAAGGTGGTTCAAAATAACTAGAAATTACATTCCGAGATTTCTGACAACATAATTGTAATGAGTGATTCGAATCTAATTTAATACAATTTAGTGCTCAATTATTTCGCACAATTGAAGCGCTTCAGATATCTTACGATATCTAAACATACATTACGGCTTACTGAAAGTCAGCTCAGTTTAAAATAAAAAAGTCAATCTTTTAATTGTATTACATTTGTCTTATTTATATAACACTAGGGACAGTATGTATCATCAACGTCTGATACATCTCATTTGTATTTGTCTCTTAATGTAGCTCTCAAAATAATTTTTCGAGTCAAAAATAAATTTTATTTTTATTCTTGACTCAAATCCTGGAACCATGAATTGCTAATTCACGAAGACACGCATCAAGTTCAGGGTGTTTAAGTGAGGTTCCCACATCTTAAATTACGTTACGTTTCTATTGTTCAAAGTTGGTCAGCGAACTTTCCTAATTGAGCTTCTCTAAGGTCCATATCAGGTCAAGAAGAGGAACAATTCTTAGCCTTCCTTATCTTCCAGTTTCTCGCCATTTGGGCAACTGGGAATTAAAGAACAAGATAACGGGGAAAAAGGCCGGTGCCCTCGATCCTAAGCAGCGATCAAGACCCGGTGCAAACAATCCTTTGGGACCCCGGGAACTCTGGCGAACAGCGCACGCTGTGAAGGAACGTGGCAAACAGTCGGAAGTTCTCTGGAGAACGAGACGGACAGCGTGAGAAAAAACATCGCACAGCAAAAACAACAAGAATGAACAGATTCTCAGACGACGATTCTCGGCGTCTCTCCTGTGATTCGGACTTCATTCCTTTCTCACTTTCATCTGATTGCAAGCAAAATAACAGACACCAAGTAACAAAAAGAAAGAAACAGCAGAGATTGAAAGTTTTACTGAGCTGAGCAATTTCGACCAGAAAGCATTCGATGTTGGATGTCCAACGTTAACCCAACCGTGCGTTTGTCGAACAACCACGAATCGGAAATCGCGTCGCAAAGAGCGCGACCGACGTTACGGAATCATTATTGTCAGGGATGTGTTTAGCACAAAACGTACGGTCGCCCTCATCCGATTAGTATACACTTTTCTTGTTGTTGCTTTCTTTCTACATTGACATGTGTTTCTAACTGACCATTTTATGCTATGTTTGAGTCAGGTGGCAGAAACTATGATGTCATCAACCCTCCCGGTCTCGGATTCACGATTTTTTTTCCTTCGAGGTTATCATATAATTAATTAAGTATAGTTGGTAAGAACAAAAAAAACGTTCACATGAGCCAAATGAAATATAAAAAAAAAACGTTACAGAGCCTAAAGGATCAACATTGGGAGCATGACAAACGACTGTCGAAGCGTTAAAACGTTTACGCTTTATCTGCACACAGTGGCGCACTGTGGCGTTTTTTTTCCAATAGCAATATTGATAACTACAATCTAGAAATTGCGTGATTGTTGAAAAAAGAAATGTCAAAAGGAATGTGAAAAAAGCAGGGAGAAAGACTGTATGTGAAATTACGTCGGTGAGGCAGAGAGTATATTGGATATGAGAATATTACAGGGTTTTTATTGCACCTGAGTATAGTGATATAGTCTCCGTTATTATGTGGGTGATAACACACTGTTGAAGTAAAACGATTAGTGGCTCATGTTCTAAAATAAAAACAAGGCTTGCTTAGGTACTGTGAATGAACTGCTATTGATGCATTTTATCCGAACAGATTCTAAGAAAGATTGAGAGGTGTGCGCTTGCTTAAGTGTTGATTTTACGTTGTGGCTGTAGTTTTGTTTCAATGGTGGGGGTGGAATATATATAAAACAAATAACGAAATTATCTTTAAAAAAAACAAATGTAAAAATTAAAAGCGATGGAATGCGTATAGGTGATAGGAAAGAGATGAAGATAACTTTGCAAAAAATATAACCCGCATAGTGCACACCTAATTTTTTGGTGAACACACATAGGTCAATTAAAAATTCTTATTTATTCTTCAGAAAGTTTTGTGTTGTTAGTTAGATTCGAACGTGAAAACATTTACGTTACAAAATGTTTTAAAATACTTCGATATAAGTGGTCTGGTGCACCGTTTTTCTACGTTTTTTATTTAACATTCTGTGCAGTGTGTCTCAAGCGTTGATATGTTTCGCGGACCCCTTGTGGATCGGCGGAGAAGATGGAGGACCTTGTTCGTGATGAGGTGAAGGCAAAGCGATAGGTTAATTGTGACGACATTTTCAATAAATGAATATAACTAAGGGCTAGAGTTAAGTAGGCCTCTCATATTGACATATATGCGAGACAACTCACCCGAAAATTGGAACGTTTCATTTCAATCTAAAATAAATACACTATTTTATTGCCCGGATTGACTGATGTTGTAAGGCTTCGCGGACCAAGAATGCTTCGCGGACTCCAAAAGGCCCGTAGGAACCCCATTTGAGAACAACTTATACCTAGTGTTAGAAAAAATGCCTTGAAATGGCAGTCATCAATATATAAACTAAAGTTAACTGATAATAAAGAACAAGATGCTCATTGCCTTTAGTGTGGTTATAAGGCTGGAGATGCACGTGACTTCTATGTTAGAGCGAGTCAAGACGGAAGAGGGAGAGTTACTGTTTCTCTTGGGAGTGACTTTGTATACATGAAAGAGTCGTATACGTGATCATACTGTTATACCGACGCCGCTAGCCGGCAATGGGCGCCTAAAAACTGCACTCTAAAAAGTGACATATTAATTCACACAGCATTTTAAGATTAAAGAACTGCTTGCTGATTGGTTACAGAAATAATTTGCGCTATTTACAATCAACGTGCAGGATTCAGTCTTTTAATTTCATGGCAACAAGAATTGCATAATTATTTCAAACCATATTTTGAGACTTCGCCAATAGATTAAATTCAGAGTGAGTTATATCAGGAAAGTGAAAGAACTACTGAGCGCATAAGGTTTATATAGTTATTGGTTTCAAATACGTTTTTTTTCTTTTGTGTAGGCTTCGTAAAGACGTTCGTAGTAAAATTATAGTATTTATACGATGGAAATTTTAAAAGAATCAAAAGCAAACGCAAGATTTAAATTAAAAAAATTACCGTCTTACATCAATGATTTGAATAAAAACAACTATGTTAAAAATCACAAAATACTAATCACATCTAATAATCCCGCATATTAGCGTGTTACGAATAGAAAGAATGGAGAACTTCTGAATAAACAGTGTGATGTTCAGCACCATTCAATGTTTGAGCAACTGGTCAGTAAAGGGACTTCACCTCTCGCCCAGCTGCCGATAGCAGAACGCACTTCCTTTACAGGGCACCTGGTTTAGTGTATTTTCCAGATTTTCACGAGAGATTGGGAATTCGAGACAGGACACTCCTACACAGTGTTGCCCGCAACGGCGTTCCAAGGAAGGCATTCTTGGAACGCGTTCCTTTAGGAAGAACGAAGGAACGCCGCCGTTCCAATTACCATCGGTGGAACTGGAACGGGAACTCATTACATTTTTACTAAAACGGAAAAGAAACGGCGTTCCTTTTTATCGTCCAGTGGGGTAATTTGTATTTTATTTCTGAGAGGGAAATTCTAAAAGTATAAAAACAATATATTTACGAAGATCAGGATCTCGTTAACTTTTTGGTTACTTATCTTATGGTTTATTTTGTGTGGTCCTCACTTGGTAACAGTCGGGTGCAGGAGAGCTAGTGTACATTGATTCTTTTTTTCAATGCCCGAGACCGCGGTACAAAACGCAAAACTTTTATTCGAAGGTAAAGACACAGAAAGGGAAGTTTCGAACTCAGCTACTTTCTTTGCCTCCACGAATCCTCATACACCCAGAGATCTGAGGCCAAATACAACTATCACTGAACTTCCGCAAAGAGACCTCAGTTACAACAAAACAACAGGTAATTACCCAACATCGAACACACCCGTGTATCCCGAATATTTGTCGCTTAAAATATACACAAAAATTAATCTTTGTTTCTTCTCCCCTCTGTCCCCCACCTTCACTCTGAACAACGAATCCAACCTTCACAAGATGAGGACTTGTAGTTTTCAGGACTGACCTTCCAAAAGCCCTCCTCTTCTTCACTTGCTCGTCTTGCGGACAGCAACTTCGAGAAGCAACTGTTGTTAAGTTCGAACAAGGTACTTTGTTTGTTTGAAACGTGTGAGGTTGTTCTAAAACGCTAGTGCAATGTGGCGTAACAGTACATTTGGCTTGTCTGAATCGTCCACCACAAAATATGGTTAAAAGATAAGATTTTTAAGGTGAAGTTATCAACAAATGAAACCCTGCTTCCGTTTGTCTTCACCTAATGCCCTTTCATCACTGCATACAAATTCGTATGTTGCCAATTGATGGAAAAGATAAAAAGAGAAAACATTTTTCGCTTTAAGTTGAATATAGTAATCAGCGAAATACAGATCTAACGTATGTGTAACGATAAGTTCTTTTCTTAACTGTAACGGGAAAGGAGTTCCTTTTTCACATCTGAAACTTGTAACAGGAACGTTCCAAAAATTGAAGAACAGGAACGAGCTTTCGTTCTTTTCTTGAGTAACATCTACAACACTGCTCCTACATTGTATTCAGACATGAACCCACATGCGCGTGCAATGTGAAGTGTGGCCTTTTTAAAGATCGTGACGATAACAAGCCAATACTTTTAGGGACTTCCATGCTTCAACTCGTATGAACCAGTAAGTGTAATTAAAATCCTGACAAATGTATTCTCTCGTCCATGCTGCACCTCCCCGCTTACATAAGGCGTGCGCCAGTTTGTGTTCGCTTGCAGTGGAACTTTCCGAAAGATATTCTTTGTCACGTGAGGAAATCAAAACTGCCGTTATTTCAGCGTCATCTTGACTTTCCTTTTACACCTGTGGTAACTTCCGGCTTCTGTGAACCACGTATCTGGACAAGGAAATATAAATGCACTCTAAAGAAACTTAGCGGATTTTTAATCTCGGTTAACTGGCATAAAACCAGACTTTTCTACAGAATTTGAGTACAATATTCGTGTTTTCAAGAACTTATTCATTTATTAGTGCAGAGTTGTTTATTTATTTATTTAGAATCCAATTAAGGCTTCAAATGCACACCCAGGTTGCACAGTGTTCTAGGCTACAATTTGGCAAATGTCTGGACGTTTTGGGCCTTGAAAAGCCAGAAGAAGCCATAGTAGAGCCAAATTTGATCTTTTTAGGCAAGAATAATTTTATTTTGGCCCTAATTTGCCAAACAAGTACCATTGCTAGGCTTCAATCTCTTGTAGTTCAGCTGTTTTCTGTCCTCTCAGGGCCAAAATCTCCAAACGAGTGCCAGAATTAGGGTTACTGCCTGGTAGTTCGGCTGTCATCTAACATCTTTGGGCCCAAATCGCCGAACAAGTGCCAAAAGTTAGGCTTCGCGTCCTGATAGTTCGGCTTTCAACTGGCAGCTATGGGCCAAAATCTTCACAAACGTGCTGAGCTAGGCTTACTGCCTGGAGTTCAGCTGATGAAGTATGGTTGGTACTCGAGTGGTCTGCAATACCACCCGCGTACCATGTTCAGTTGAATGTGGGCTACCTTCTTTCTTGACTTTGTGTTTGTGTTGCTCTGTGCTGCCTGAGTCGGATTATGCATGTATGAAGAATTACATTATATCGCCCTTTTAATAAGAAGTGCACTGAAAGCATGCTTCTGATAGCAGTCCTTCCCTTGCAATCTTCACAGTTTTTTTGTGTTTTTGGTATTTTAATTTTTGAGTTTTGCTTGGCATGAAAACAGTGTTAAATCTATTTATTATTTTTTCATTTTACAGCGAAGTATAACTTTTGTAAATGTGTCGAGAATATGCTGTGTGTATTGAGCGTTGTTTAGTAAACCCCTGAGAGCGATCAAAAGCATTTTTGTTTGTCCGTGTATGTGATTTATATCTAACAGCTAATACAACGCATACTTAGACGACGTCCGGTTGATACTCAGTAGACAAATCGCAGAGTATTTGCAAGATATTTCGCCAACACTTGGCCGGGGCAAAACGACGGTATGCCGATACCTGCCAGATAACAAGCGGTTGCGCAAAGCTGGGCATTTGGGTCGATATTGGTATCGTATTTTTGGCCTGTACTGGGACGACACTGCAAAGTATCGCCGTGTTGCTTGGGTTTCAGATATAATGACATCTGACACTCGTGTTTCGAACGCTTATTTAATCTATTTCTGTTCTGGAGTGCGTGAAAGAGCACTTTCGTGGCACACCAGAGAAATGCCAAACTTGGGCAGGCGTCTGGGCTTTCTTCGGCACTTTTGGCACACATTTGCTATTCCAGTGGCTCAGCCAAAGAAAAGCCAAACTTTGGCATGCTCCGAATCTCCAAATTAGAATTTACTCTGACAGTTATGACTCACGTCTGGCACTCACTTCGACACTCCTGTGGCAGACCATAGAAAGGTAATACTTTGGCATGTCCAGAATCCCCAAGTTATAATTTACTTTGCGAGTTATGACTCAAGTATGGCAATTAGTTTGGCATCATGTGGGGATTAGCCAAAAGCCAAACTTTGGAATGTTAAAAATCTCTAAAATAGGCGGTACTTCGGTCGTTATGGTTCAAGTATGCAACGTACTTTGGTATTCCTGTAGTGGACAAGACAAAAGCCGAACTTAGCCATGCCCTAGCATCGCCCAACTAGGTCTATAGTTAGGCAACGAACTATGGCACTGACAAGCACCATGGAGCAAAACCTAACTCTCCCCATGTTAGACCGTTACGTTTGCCACACTTTCCCCAAGTTGGACATTTCTGTGGCGTGATATCTGGGCGTATCTTGCTAGCTAGAAAACTGAGGTTTGACTTTATATCTGCGTGGCTGTCCGCACTACCCTTAAATTTGCAGTGATGTTTACTTCGATGACAAGATTATACTATTAATGATACTTTTTCTTGATAATGCAAATATTATCTGATACTCAGAATATAGTTTTATTATGTGTGTACGCAAAACACAAAATGAAGTGTGAGATGTCTTATTTTATCAGAAAAAGGGCGTACCTCTTCGATAATCTGTATCATCCTAGGTACTAACAGCTTTTAACCGTACACTCTTTCGTGAAATGCATATTATCATACAAGCGACTGAAGACCGAAAATAAATGTTTTATAGGGTCTTAAGCTATCTTGTTGCACTCAGCCATTTTTTTTTCTTTGTGAGATGTGATTTAGAAAAAACCCGTTACCAACGGCGTCACGTGAACGTACAACAAAAGTGTCGGTCACAAATTACCATAACCTTTCCCAAACAAAATAAAAGGCGAAATTAATTTAATGCATTAGTTTAATTTATTTAGTAGCAGATCATAAATATATTCGCATTCTTCTCAAATCTTCATTTCGCCCATCGGTACTACAACGCAAATCAAAACGCAATGAATCGTTAGTACTGAAAACATACACAGCAATGCTATGGAAACGACTCTGCTGACGTTTTAGTGGACTAGGTCCTGTAGGTTTCTTGCGCCGCACCAAGCGGTGCTTGGGTCTACAAATGCCTACTTGTGTATACGATAACTACTATTATTAAACCTTTTATTAATTCGTGACAAGCAAGAATGTGACAAACGCGAATACCGTGAGAGCATAAGCAGTGAAATCTTAGCGTAGAACAATAAAGTGAACGCACTTTTTTCACAGAGAGAACAAAAACTACATTTCAACGTTCAAAATTGCGCTTTACTAAGGAATATTCTGAGGTTACGACATAATTCAGAGTATGAATTTCTAACTTGTAAAAATAATTATAATTTTGAACAATTTAAAAATGTAAAAATTAAAAATTGAAAATAAATGAATTTAAAATATTTTTATTTAATTCTACATAATTATTTTTATGTTAAATTCAATTTATTTAAAAATCCCCAATATTGCTCATTCGTTTTTTTGTCGAGCATACCTTATGGAATTTTTACGACTAATTTGCATCACAAAGAAATGTAAACAAAATGTAGCGGTTCTGCTTCTATTCAACTTATTGTAAAACTGAAAAAGAGTTTTACTATGCATGCGTTATCGTTTACTTTTATAATAGTTAGGAACGCCCATAATGCGGCACTCTCAACAAGGCTCCATGACGGTAGGCTGTTTACAAGATTGTACTACAAATCCTGCTGTTACGAGCTCTAAAAACACCGTCGCCTTCATGTTTTCTGGCAGGAGCCGAAATTAGGAGCAAAGCCTCCTGGCCGGACAGATAACCTCGCATCCGCGCACACTACGGGACTAGTCAGAAAAGACGGGACGCACATTCGGGAAGCGAGTCGCCTTAATGCTGTCTCCGCCGCACATACATCACAAGGTAGAGGGAAGCCCCGTGTTACTAAGATGCGCTCCCAGAGAAACCTCTCCTTGCATGATTATTACAGGAGTGCTTTTTCGCTTCAAGTCGGAACTATTTATTTGGCTCTTCTACACGCAGCGCGCGAGTCTTCGGATGGGTTCGCGTTGCTTTCGAGGTGATAAGGTAGGGAACAGTGTGAACTGTTTGTCTTGGAGGAACAAGGAGCTTGTTCTTGTTTTCCGCTAGGCGTGACGTTGCATGAAGCCCCAAGTGGGTACTTTACGAAGGATGCTTGTAGCTATAAAGGACTCTCGAGATTTGCGTGTGAGAGATGAAAAGGAAAGCATGCAATTGCTGGATAATAAGAAAAAGGTTTTCAGAGAGATTAATATATATCATAGCTAGGGAAACAAATTGACAGCGACTTTTACCTTTAAGGACTTATAATGCATGAAACGCCTTATGGGGAATCGATGAGGGAATTGGCGAGGGAATTAGTGTGTCACATGAATATCTCCATGCTAAATTTAGCGGGAAAAATGTATTGGTGTATAGGTCACCTGACGTCAGGTCGTGTCAGGTAGATTTCCCCACTAAATTTAGCGGGAAACCGGCTAAATTTAGCAGGAAACTAAATTGATGTTTTAGCTACAAGACACGCATTTTTCGGCTACAGTTTTAGGGGAAACTGAATTGACGTGTAGGTCACCTGTCGCCACTTTCCCGCCAAATCTAGGGGAAAGAGTATTGCTGTATAGGTCACGTGACGTCAATGTTTACGCTATATTTAGCGGGAAAACTGAATTGATCTGTTTCTCATGTGACGTCAAGCCACGGGACACTAATTTTTCCGCGCAATCTATCTTAGGAACTGAATTTGTATATCGGTCTTGTGATATCAATTTCTAGGATAAATTCATCGAAAAATTTTCGGTGGACGAACGGACGGATGTGCGGAGAGATAAAATTATTGTATTCGGGGGGTATCGTTAAAAGGCAGTTCACGCTATCATATAATACGACGCAATGTGGCCTTCGCAAATAATGTAATTAATTACATTAGCCAATGTATCTTGTGTTATTTAGCTGTGAAGAAGGCTGCGTTGAAACAATTTTACGTGAAGATGGGTATTTATACATTGCTTTTCGGCGCTACAACCACATCGTTTATTTTACTCTTATTTTGTTAAGTCTCAATTCGTTTATTATATTACATTTCTGTTTTATCATAATATAATCCTGTTTTATTATAATCTTCCTTGTCCCTCTAATAGGCAGTTGTGCCTCATAAAACTTTTGTTGGTGTTTAAAATTATCCGCAAAATAAAGATTTATTACGTGGCTAACCTGATTAACACCTTTATTCCAATTAGCCACGAATAAACGCCGTTCTAGGAACACTGATATCTATACTATTTCTCCCCTTTGCTGCACTACTCCAAAAACTACAATATTATCACACACCAGTGCCATGCTAAGAAAGAAGATTGCACGTCAAGATTATGTAATAAATATATATATATATATATATATATATATATATATATATATATATATATATATATATATATATATATATATATATATATATATATATATATATTCGGGACAGTCGTTAGACATAAAACACACCTGCGCCATATAAAAAGCTTCCCATTGACGATAGATATAGTTCTCTTCGAAGAGAAATCTTCAGCAAAAGAGGAAGGCCCGGAAACACAGTGGCAAAACAGGTTTCTTAGACGAGAAATTCCATCATATATAGGACGAACCTAAATTTCTCCCTATCAAATTACTCCCGATTCTCGTTGTCGCTTTTTCTTTTCTTTCGATCGCTTAATTTAGTTACTTGTTTAAATAACAAACCTGTACATTCGATCCACAAAAAAAAATATAATAATTCCCAAGCAGCACGGATTTTGGCCAAGCAATGCCACTGTCTGTTGCGATGGTCTTTTGGCCAGTGGCCAGAGAGGTGGCCATTCATTGGCCAATGCTTGGCCGATGGCTGATGGCCAGTGGCCAGTGGCCAATGGTAAAGCGCCGGTCACCGGCCAGTTTCAGGCCACTGTCTGGCCGCTTGGCCAGGGACCATTGCCAGCCATTGGCTAATGACTGGCCAACTCTGTGCTGCTTGGGAATTCTCCAACTTACACTCAGGAGGGGAAGGCTTCTCGAACGATGCACAGCACTGTACTGCAGAAAAGCGTCCTTGCGAGGGTCGATGTTTGGGCCGTTTCTCCCTAGCACCGTATGTGCCTACCTATTGTACCACACTGGCAAAGCTCAGGGACCAAAACCCGCAGCTGAAAAAACCGTCCGTAAAATTAAACTAGAAATTTAAAGCAGAAAAGAAGCGTCAACGACCACCTGCTCCTGACAGGGGCCTTTTGTGTGGACCGCGTAACTACGCTCTTTGTTGGGACAGTTCCCGGGCTCGCTCGGCGTACTCGTCGGCATAAAGGGCGATGGAACGGAGAGTAATTGTCAGTGTGGGAAGCTAAAGTGAAAGCGCTGATGCAGATGCTCGCAGGCTGAAAGCCATTAAAAACTACCTGCACGACGTACATTATTGCTGGACTTTAGAATTTTATTTATTTGGTTATTTGTTTTCGAATGGTTCCTTGGGATGATAGTCGAAAGGATGCGAAATCGAGCAAAATATCTGCAATATAATCCTAAACTGGAAATGCATACAGCGCTATACAATCCCGATAGCCGCGAGTACATAATATTTTTGCTACATTTGCATTGCCAAACAATTTATTTTAAATACAAAATAGATATTGTCGCCGCATTTTTAATTCAGGCAAGCACTAAATTGTAAGCCGCTACGTTAGCATAGAGAACGAAAAAAAAACAATATTGAATAAAAACACCAAAATGCTGCCTAACATAGGACCAAGTTTTATTATTTATAATTATTTATATTTTTGTATTAGCTTACCAAAATATTTTGATGTATTCTTTGGGGGGGGGGGGGGAGGGCAGGTATATTAGTCCCCTTTTTCTGACAGAAGTTTATTGTCGACAAGGCGTTGATTAATTAATGAAAAATATTCATAGAGGCGATCTTTTGGATATGCATTACTAAGAAACTGACGGCTTAAAAGGCAAACACGTCATGGCAGTAAAAAATATTAACTCAGAATAAATTTATGCGTACCATTGCTTTTACTTTCTGGTCAGTTAAAAAGGAATAGATTTTGGATTAAGTATAATTCTACATTTTATATTTATGTTATAATAATTTCTAAAATAAGGTTGAGAGCTGGCTCGCTGGTAGTTGCTTTAAACGTAATTAGAAACAACAGCGCAAAAAAGGTACAAAAGGAAGCGAAAAACCGACAGCACGGAGCGCTGACTCGCAACTATGTATTTCTTCTGATACAAAAGGAGAACGACAACGGCACTTATTCCACGTTTCACATGCACTTTTCTACCGTTCATATCTACGCATTACTGCGCGCGCTGGACCTTTATTGTCAGTTTCAGGAAGTCTAACTACTTACTAGGCAAAGCCACTGACGTGCTGAGCTAATGCAGTTTCTCCCGCACTGGGGATATGAAATACCTCACGCACCGCACGTGTCACCTTACCTTTGCGCGCGTTCCCAAACTCCTGGTGGTATGGAAAGACGTAGTCTCGAGTCAGCGCTCTCTCTTGTCCGGTTGGTTCCTTCCCTTTTAAACATTTTTGCGCTGTTTTATCTCATTATGTTTAGCTCTTCATAACTTGCCCTTCCATATTGTGTAAAATATGATCAATAAAGGTAAGGAGAGCGACGCCTTGAGGTGGTCACAATCTTCAAGATTTTTCAACTGAACAAACACAGGGAAAGTTTTATTGACGTTTCGAGAGGAGCCTCGCTTCTCGAAACTGTCATTGGCCGGCTGCCAAAGTAAAAACAAATATGATGTGCTGTCTACTTCGTTGGTCCTTTTTGCGGGTGAGCAATACGCACCCGACCCTTTCCACAATATGTATATATATAACGGGCATGGCGGCGTGGGTACTGGAAGGCGGAGGTAAAATGAGATAGAGAACCAGGGGGTGAAACAACAAGAACGGACGGATTTTCGACGTTTCTAACGGAGTTCGGCTTTGTCAGGAATATCGTTACAATTGAATCAAGCTGGGGTATTTATACGGGACGACGAGAAGTTGATATTTTCTGTCAGATATAGCGACAGTATGAGGTTTGTAGACGCGGATCCGGGGTAGGCGAGCGAGACAAGAGAAGTTCGTAGTTCAAGCACGAAATGAAGACGGTAGGAGGTTGTAGAACCGGTCGGATGGTAGTGGAGTTCACTGAAACACAAAGTATGGCAGGAAGTGTTTCACGTGGAGGCCGAAAAGTAGTGTTCAGCCTTGAAATATCAAAGTTGTTTTTAAAAAAAAGGAAGGGGAGAGGGGGCGAAGATAGGTCACAGGATTCAGAAGGCAAAATGTAGATCGGGAAATCACAAAAACAAATATTGCACAGTTTTAAAAGAAGAGGCGTAGGGTTAAGGACAGAAAAAGCATGGACCACAGAAGGGACAAACATACAGTATAAAGAACAAAATGTAAAAAAATGGGAAGACACGGGAAAGAGGGCTACATGCGGAGGATATGGCGTGCACAATACACTCTTGAAAAACAATTTATATTTATATATACACGGCGGGATTCCGCCCATTCGTTCATGTCGATTCGTGATAGGGCAACTGGTAACAGGCCGGTTTGTCACAGCGGAACATTCGTCATAAAATGATTCGTCAAGCTCGCAGTTCGTCACACAATGACCCCAAGATCGTTAAACGTTTTTTTTTCATTTTGTTTTCTTAGTATCTTACGAAAGGAGGTCACCTAACCAACCAAGGTCATTGAGGTTGACTACTGTACAAACGGGAACAAAAGCATGTCCGAGTGACCCCTTGATAAGGCAACATGCAGCCTTTAGCCCGCAATTTGTCTTATCAGGGTCACCTTACTAACAAAAGAGCTTGGAGAACATAAAGCTCACAATAAGAAAGAGCCCACTAAACCCGATTTTTTTTCGTGCCCTGCTTTAGGGCTTTTTTGTTGTGGCCTCGGATTATAAAAGACGAATCTCTTTTGGTTTTTCCCATCTCTCACTCTCGATTTCTAAATGGAGGTAGTTACTACTAAGAGAGCTGGCGATATGCTTCTTCAGGAAAAACATTCGTACACTCTTGCATTAAGGGTTAATGAAACTACGTTGTATTGGGCCTGTTGGTGAAGAGGAGTTTGTGAAACTAAAATAGTCACCGATCGCACCAAGACTCGTGTAATCTCTACCCAGTGACCATGGCATGCCGGTGACCCGACCGAGATAAACCTGCTTTGGGTTCGTCTGCAGATGAAGGAAGGCTGGTATGTACCAAAATCTGTTCCTAATCTTATATTCCCAAAAACAAGTTCACTAACGTCCCTCTTCATTCCAGTGGAAGGCCGTCTAGCACCGCACTAAATACTTCTGGATTCCGCCGCCTGCGTCAGTGACGACACTGCATCGCAGATTCCCTCACCGTCAACACTTCGGCGCACAATCCTCAAGCAAAGGCAGTGGGCGAATTTTGAGTACAGCGTACCATCTTGCAGAGCCGACATACGAATGCCCACAAAGTTGAAGGTAAACTGTATTGCAGCGTAAAATCGCTTTATTGCAATAATCGAACTTTGCGGAGACAATAGACTTACGCGCCTACAGGTGCCAGCGTTTTGTTAGCTTTTGCACGACAACAGTTTGCTCGAGATCGTGATCCTTGTTTGGCTGGCTTTTCCGATTTTTGACGACATCGGGACTACATTTAAAATTGACCTGCGGTAACAAACGATCGACCTTCTTGTGTTTCGAAACGCCACGTTTGAAAATAAGGAAGTGCTTGATCTATTGTGCACTCTACATGTTTATCGCAGTCAGGATTGGGCATAGATACACTAGAAAGAAGGAAGTAAAATATTGACCTACATAACTAAAAGAAATATATGCAAAACACTTATTGAAATAAAAAACAAAAACAAGCACTCAATCTGAGGATATTGCGCAGTTCTTCCTCAGACATATTCATGTCTTTGCATCGAAAAATCTAATAAGGCTCTAAATCTGTTTCATGTCCTCGCAGATAACATGGACACGTCCTGTCTGATTAGGGCCTATATTATTAGTGGGTGGTTTCAACCGAAATCGAACACACTTGTCGGGGTGGGTCCTTTGATTTTTCGTTAAATTTATGTAATTGCCCCGTTTCTGTATAGAAAAACTACTTTTCAAAATTTGTTAAAAAAAGTGTTTTTCTTCACAAAAAGGATTAAATCAAGCAGGGTGGAACTCTATTTTTCACTCCTTGATTTTTTCTTCCCAGTTCTGTACGCTGGTATGAATACAGAAAGCATACACAACTCAAAAGCAATTTTTCATGTGCTTGCATACCATACCGATCAGAAATGAATTAAAGGAAAATACTTTAGCATTTTTTTTACTGAGGAAGAAAATGCCAAACATCGTCTCTGTGACTATCTGGCGGCACATTCAGAGCCTTGTAACTCATGAGCTACTATATTTATCGCTTACCAAATACTATGCGGGTAAGCTCATACATGAGCTATTGACGGGCATAAGTTAATTTTGAGCCATTTAACATTTTATAAAAATTGATATATCGCTAAAAATTATATTTAACGATATTCTGACCTCTACTTTATCTAAAAGCCCATTTTTTTATTTCGGTAATTTTTTTTTATTATTGCTGTCGATCATATTGTTTTTTAATTGGCTTGATGCGACTTCCCCTTTTTAATGTATCTTCTTGTGCAATCGAAATCGCACCCACGCTCTCGGAACGGGCCAAACGCAGTTTTCGCAGGTCGGCTTCGCAGCAAATAATGTACTGGTTTTCTGTTAAAATGGGCGTGTAGATTCATTTTGATTTAGAACACTCGTGCTTGGCTACATATTGTATTTTCCTAATTTTGTAATTATGGCGACCGACATTTTCTAGTCTGATCGTCAGCGGTGCAGCCGATGTTCCATTATCCAGTGTGTAGCCAGGGAACAAATCATTAGGAAGTTCGTCCTTGTAAAGACGAGGATGTTTTTGAATTCCGTACGGTGGAGAGTTTTTTTTTCTTCTTTTTTTTTTGAATTGGAACGTTGTTGCCCGGATTTTTGGTTCATTGACGTTCTGGCCGCGGCACATACACGCGCGAACTCTGTGACAATGTTTATGGCTTTTTTCCTTTTGAAATATGTATGTTGTACTTTGAAATACCGAAGGGAGCCTTTGGCTGAACGTGGATTCCGAGAAGGGCAACCCAGAACTGTAGTGTGTGACGTATGTGAACCGTTCGGTTATGCAGTAAAGAAAAAGAGACACCGTTGGCTATTAGTTTGGGTATGAAACGCCTATAGGTGTTGAAAAAGAAGAGAGACAAGAGGGAGAGTGAAAGGACTATTTCATTCGAAGAGTCCTCCCAAATACCTGTAGGGTGATTCTGAGAGTCACCCAGAAATCAGTAGAGATAGTCGTTCCGTGGATTGGGGGGAGGGGGGGGGATTAGTTGGCAATTGTATCGCAATAACAGGAATAAAAATAAAATAGACTCCAAAACATAAATGCAGATTCCTATTGAAGAAATGTATAGCAGGCTAAAAGCCGTAAATGCAACGAGAATTTATATCTTATTGCGATACTACCCAACCCTGATCGCAGTATTTATATATGATGATCGTATCTGAGTTTCTGTTGGTGCACTAGTATACGTGCCTCCAATTGGTTCGTGCCCCAACCGAACATACTTGTATAAAAACTCAAACGAAGATTAATCCCAATTTTGAGCTGCCTTGCTGCAATCAAGCTGGAAAAGACTGTCTAGTTCAGCCGCTGTGATAATTGAACTGAACAAAAAAGCACTCGGAAGAAGCCATTTGATAGACGCTGCTAATTATTTCCGATACTTAACGACTCTTATTTTGCGGGGCGATATACACCAATGCAAGCCGCATATGGTTTTAATAGTGAATTCGACAAAATCCAAATAAAAAACGCCCATAAAAAACGTTGGCCACAAAAATAACACAAGCTGATTTAAGGCAAAAAAGCATTTGTTGGCTAAGGAAACCTTGGCTGCACTCTGAGGTACAATATATGAAAGCATACGCGTCGTCTTTAATGACTGATTCGCGTCACTTGCCCTGTCTGTCGCATTACTTAGGAGGCTAGTCCAAACAAGGGCAGCCTGGGGACGAGCTCCTACCAGGGGCACTACGTGACGGGCGTTGGCTTCCGCATCAATGGTCGTCGTTGCCCGCTTCCGGGGTATCGGCTATTCAATTACACCGGCTGTTTTCTCCTGTTCCCGGGGCAGCGTTCGAAGGACCAAGATGGCGCACGCAGAGATCCCCAAATGGGAGATCGATGGATCTTGTTGTCTGGAGTCTGGCCGTCCTCCGCTTTCATATTCGCCATAATCGGCCATCTCGATAATCTTTACGCCAATCTTCTTTGGTGATTTAAGCTTTGGTGAAACAAACTTGTGCTTAACGCGTTATTTACGTATCTATTCACTTTTTGTGCTAACTCCAAAGACTTTGTTACTTTCCAAGCGAAGAAACTGGTAACTTATTTCTTACTTTTTGATGAAGTAATGGGTAAGGGTATTTGATTACGACGAGAGAGAAAAGTGTGTACAAAAACAAGTGTCCCTATTAATAGCGAAGACATCAACTCCCCCGTTGGGCATGGAGACGACGCGTGTCTATAAGCACATAAAAACAGCACCTTAAAACCCGTAACCGCAATAAAAACGGCACCTAAATTAACTGCGACGCGTCATATCAGATGCTTTGCCGCCGGAGTGTGGATATATGAGGCCATTGTTGAGCTGGAGATGCGCGAGCTCTGCTTTCCTTGAAGTCGTAGGTCGCGTGGGTATGCTGTGGACCAGACCCAACACGGGGATGGGCACTGGTTCCTTGAACGAGGATGCGGTCGCTTGGAGTAGCGTTGTCTCAGGTCTTTGTTCACTGTAGCCCGATCGTGGCTGGAATAACCGCTTCGGAAGCAGCTGGGTTGGGTTCTCACGTAGTAGGCGACGAAATTCTTGACGACTTCCTAGGGTGCAGCGGGTCACCAAAACTTTTCCAAAGGAGTTGCAGTAACTGGACAGGTCGAGCTGGTTCTGTGGAAGCTCCTTTCGCTACCAACAAGCTTTGAAAGTTTGACCTGCGACGATCCTCATCCGATTGTGTGAATTGGCCGCAGGGGTCTATAATCTATCAAAGGTAGAAAGTAACCGTTATAGTCCGAAATGGAAGTGCTTCTTTCCCGCGACTCTTTGGCGGTGGGAGTGCCGCCGACCTACCAATAAGGCGAAATAATCGGCAAGCTCTCATGCGTTTTCGATCGCGGCGCGCGGCAATCGAGTTGCCGGACGTTGTGGTGGGAGGGGGGTAGTGCGTTTACGTGGTCCGTTAGGCGCCAGCGGCTATGGTTTTGCCGGTTTCGCGTATCCATGTTGATTGATGGAGGGAGCAATTGCCTGGAAGCAGTTCCTCTACTTGTTGCTGCACTTGCTGTATGGTTTTGTTGCGTAACTGGAAAAATCCCACCTGGTCCTAAGCTATGGAACCAAAGGCTTCTCCATTTCGGAGGGACTGTCGCCTTCACAAATGAGCTAACCAGAAGTTAGACGTCAGTAAAAGAGAAAACAGGTCTTAACAGCTGCCACCAGCCCAAACACCAGCAAGAGTGGACGGGCTTAAGCTAAGGTTATGACGTTAACGCAATTTAAGGTTAGGACAACAATGCAATTAATACAAAGATGCAACGAGCTGGACAAGAATAGCGATGATGATCCCTGGAGAAGGGGAAGCAAGGGAGACAAATGACAAACACAAATCTAAAAATATCGCTAGGTGACTGGTGCTCAAACTGAATAAATCTGCCTCCTCCGGTATCAAACGAAGCACCTCTCCAAGCGTTTCTTAGACTCACGTGTTACAGACGTTTGTCTTGAAAATCAAGTAATGCCTCCTAGCCATAATGTAAGCAAGTTTGAAGCAGTAATGGAACTAACAATGCTACAGTTTTCACGAAAGCAATAAAAGTCAACACATTTGATAGTGGTAGTAACTCAGGCTGTGTTACGCAGTACAAGCATGGATACAGTCCTCAAACGCGTGTCAGAGAGACACAAAGAAACTAGGCGAAAGTTGGGACTTCGCGGTCACTTCTTTGAGTTGCCTTCCAGTGCCACATGGGTGAGGCAAAAAGTTAAAATCAGATGCGCAGTCTTGTTGCACCCTTGTGGGTATATGAGAAACTATCTGTGAAGGAGTAGCTGCACTGTAAAAAGCACAACATAACGCAAAATTAACTCAGGCTTTATGCAGAATCAAATGTCTGAGCAAAATGTTTTAATGTATTGCATCATTAGGTCTGAATTACCTGCAGCCAGTGAGCCATAGAAAAATGCCTTCTTGTTTTTGGCAAACGCAAATGGTCGTTAGTAGGATCAGAATTCAAGCCATTATTTTTTTATTGTCTTGGAATTTTTTTTTACTGCTTAAAAGTTGTAAGATCTATTGTTTTATATTGCTGTCAGAGAACCTAAAAAAGCGTGCCTAACTATGGCAGCAACACAGGACCCAGAGCGAAGCCAAAAGTCTATTCCATCATTTATGGATTATAGAAAAATGCCAAGTTTGGCTACAAAAAACACGCGTGCAAAGTAACTGAAAAAAAGAACATTTCGTTCAAGGAGCACAACAACTATTTGAGTGCACAAAGAGAAATGTCGGCGGCGCTTTTTTTTTAAACTGTGTAAGGGTGGTGTGTAAAGCTGCTCATTTTTTTATGAGCCTGAACAAACGGAAAAAACGGTTCGGGAAGTGTAAGCTAAAGCTTGCTCCCCAAAGAACATATAAAGATGACAGTGGAGTTTTTCTTTACCTGCAATTCTAGTTTAGGTGTGGTACGCATGTTGTCGAGCGTCCCACTGTCGGTGGACCCAAAAAGCATAAAGGCTTCGGTGGCCACATTTTAGGGGTTCTGCTTTTCGGTCTTTTTGCTTTTGTTCGTTCTTATCTCTTGCTTTTACCCGTGGTTATCGACCTATCAGCGATAAAGCCAGTAGACAATGCAACTATTTTCTTGAACACAAAACGAAATCTCACGCAATTTCGTACAAGTTAGCAATTACTCAGCAAGGCCATCATAACAACCACTTCTCTGATATTTAGACATCTCGCGTTTTTTAATCTTCGAAGATGTACACAAACTAATGCGATATGAAAAGTTGAGCGCGAGTTTAGAGGACAATTAACAAAATTATATTTGTAAACTTTCATTACAACCGCCCCTAAATATAACATAAATTACAATAGACATGTATGCTTTAAAAAAGGTAGCTGGCATTGTTTGTAGACATTTATTACATAGAGCATGGTTGAAACGATCAATTACTTTAGAATATTTATTGATTTAATGGGAAGTGAAACATGTTGCTAAGCTTGCAAAGCGTTTATCCCATCTCTCTTTAGGCAAGGAGAACGCATGATGCGCATCCTAATTTACCAAAGAAATTGGGTGGAAAATATAAAAATGTGGCCTCGCAAAATCGCCGACCTGAAATTCTCTGGAGAAAAGTACACCCAAGCGGTGCAGGCACGACATGCGGCGCAGCTGACCAAGTAGGCAGCGCGCCCGTGGCATAGCGGTTATCGCGCTTGCCTTCCACGCAGAAGGCCAGGGTTCGATTCCTGGCCGCGCCTACACCTTTTTGCTGACGCTGTAATGTGAAGTTCTAGTAAGTTCGAGAGCCGCCTTGCTAATTCGAGGTTAGAATGTTCTACGAACCGAACCTTCCACGCCGAATGTTCCCGAAGCCCACGTGTGTACAAAAGGGGCTCCGCCTGGCAAGCCGGGTCAGTTTTCGCCCCAGCGTTCGACTCCTGCTCTTTCGCCGACTTCGACGCCCGCGACGCTCTGTTGTTATCTTCTGTCTCTTCTTTATTTTTGGGCACAAGTTCGCCACGATTAAACGTTTAGTTTACTTCCAGTTTATTCACCGCCTCATCACTTGGTCACTTCGTGACATTTTGGTGGAGGTGCGGGGTAACGCATGCCCCTGCCGCGTACCCCTCCGAGGGCCCGCAGTGCAAGTCCGACGCCAAGCCCGCTAAGAACCAACGAAGGCACTACCGAGATCCGGTTGAGTCGTCGCACCCAAGGCCTACAACCGGAATTCGGACTTCTGCCGCCCAGGACCAAGCAGCCAACGAAGACGACGATGGCCAACCAGTCGCAAGCCCCCGCCTCTTCTCCCGTCATCTACCTGCCCGTCGCACCGCGGACGGCTGCCCCTTCCACGGTGAACTCTACGAAGACGTCGAAGACTGGATTGACCAGTATGAACGCGTTGCCCGCCACAATGGCTGGACCGACGAGCAGCGCCTACACAACGTTTATTTTTCGCTTGAGGGGACCGCCAAGCACTGGTACGAGAACCATGAGTCCTCTCTGACGTCGTGGGACATTTTCAAGACCGGTCTGAAAGCTACGTTCATCAACCACCACCGCCGAGAGAGAGCTGAGGACCTACTGCGAACCAGAACTCAGGGCCCCAACGAGAGCGTCACCGGCTTCGTAGAGGACGTTCTGCGCCTAAGTGCCCGCGCCGACCCTCAGGCTACAGAAGAGAAGAAGCTACGAATCCTCATGCGCGGGGTGAGAGACGACATCTTCGGAGGCCTCGTCCGCAACCCGCCGGCAACCGTCGACGCCTTCGTCACCGAGGCAACAAACATCGAGCGCGCCCTCCAAGCCCGCGGCAATATTAATATTGGTTTATTGGTCATGGTCATAAAGGCCACAGGGGTACACTGTTTGGTAATAATCGAACATCTGAATAAATGTGAATAGAAGTTATGTCATCATTCACAATAACGTCCTTGCTTTATGCAATACTGAACTGAAAAGGGAAACAAATTCACACAATAAAATTGAGAAGTGGTAACAGTCATAATTGCTCATTAAATATCGTTTTCAATTAACGTGTTGAGCATTCTCAAGAAAACAAGAAGATGGGAAACACTTGGAGCTGCTAATCATATTTTAATTAGAGCAGGTATTATTTTCTAAGCTTTTTTCGTCCTAACTTTGGAGTTTCTAATTAAAAGTCTTCTATTTCCTAAAACCCACACGAAACATCCTTAGGCTCATGGCCATATCAAAAGTTGAAAAAAAAATTAATTTAAGGCAGTATTAAAAAATGTAAATATATGTATAAATTTATTCTTTCGGAAGACCCTTCTGTGTAGCTAATTTCTGGTAATGGCGATTTAATTAGTGATCATTCACGCGCCTCTGATTAAATTTTCTAAACGGATTCGTGGTTTGAAGTAATCAAGGCAGTGGCGATGCGAACTACTATGATATATGTTCCTGTTCTTTTTGTTTTTCACATTTAAAATTAAAGGCGGTCGTTCTAAACATAAGCTGCATGATAATAAGCAAAACAATGCCAATAAGAGTAAAATTGAGACGAGAGTTTTTTATTTTATTCTCAAAGTATTTTAGACCCAAACTCCGGGCTATTATAGAACGTGCCGCGCAGCTCAAGGTAATATACTGCGTAAATACATAATAATTTGTTAATTGGTACCAAGTTCCTACAAGAGCGTATGTATTCGACGTCCATAATAAAGTTCCACAAAAGATACTTCAAAAATATTTTAAGTTAATAATGGCAGTGTATAAAAAAAAAGTGCACAACGACGCTTAGACAAGCTGGAGTAATTACATAAGCTAGCACTACGGGGAGGGAGGGAGATGTTTGACAATTCATTAGCCGAGGGGGTGCGTGAATACTAAAATAAGTTAACAAAAAAGCAAACACAGTTTGCCTAAGGCAATCACTACTTCGCAGTCAGATTGCATTAGATTTTAGAGTATACAATCTTGATCACCTACCCGCACTAATATTATAACTTCCTCTTTAAGGAATAAACCGTGCCTTCTGTATGACACGTTTCATTCGGCAGGATCTTCAACCCATTAACATTTCTGAGCGCAGACTTCCACCGGCGCACACTAGCAAGCGCAAGTTTGTCTGTCAACGACCTTACAGCTCCGGCGTACATATTTATCGACAATAATGAGAGTGTGCCTTTTTTGAAAGCAACGTACTGAAAAAAAAAAAAACACCTTGCAGTTTGGCTAAGTAGAAAGTTTAAGTGGATGACCATCTGACCCCCACGAGACATGATGAAAACATTTACGTGAATCCCTAATTAATCTTCTATATATTTTGTCCAATAATAACACTTCCTGTGCTTCGATTCAGGAAAGGCGCAGTCAAGCCACGATCTTCGCAGTGGCTTCCTCATCGCCCGAACGACCTTTGATCACGCCCCTCGATGCATGTATTCATCACGTCACTCCACGTCGTGTCATAACCAGAATCTTTTTTAGGGACGAAGTTTCCGGGTGTTGATAATCACGACGTTGGTCACGTGAAGAGGGCGACCTACATGGTTAAAAAAAACGAGACTGCGGGTAAACGACACAACACTAAAAGTCTCTAACACCTGCTCCTGTGCGCAAACATTGGTGCTGGTAATCACAAAATTTATACTGTTTGACAAGAATCGCACTCAAACATAGATCAGTTCAACCGGTATTTTGGGCACGCTAAATACATTTTAACAGTGTACGAAGGTAAACGCCAAAGATAAAAGAACACTCCAGAAATACAGTTTCGTAGAAATATGAAAAAGGTCAATATGTAATGCAATAAATAAATATAATTAATAAATTGCACACACATACATATATATATATATATATATATATATATATATATATATATGTACATTTTATATTTAGGATCCCAATATTTCATTGTTACGGACCAAAAGAGCATCGAAATTAATTTTAATTATTACCACCGAGCATACATTTCCTTTTTGAACTATCCTATTTTTAAACTGGTTACTACGACTGTGCGTGGTTGTCGTGCAAATCACGTGATGTTATATCTGCCAACGACTTTTGTTATTCCCTGGACTAATGACACATGTTCCTAAAAATAATGAAGCGATTGGCTTATATGAAGGAATTACAACAACAATTAACTGATTTGTGGGGAGATGGTATAGCACCCACGCATTATTTGCAAATTAAAAGATTAAAGGGCACACTTAAGTACGTCCGGCTCCGGTTCAATCTTGACCTTGTTATAAAAAAATATATTTTAAGGGAAACACTTAAGGGCATAACAAGCTATTGAATACGGCGTAATGCCGACTTGCTGTGCTTGCCATCTCGCAAGCACAACAAGCTTTCATGTAGGTTTTTTTTTGTATTTTTTGAAAACGAGATGTTGAAAGGTGAGGTTTGCCCGTCTGATAGCCGTTCCTTTGCTGACCAAGTCATGAATATTCAAGCAGCGTTTCATTCCCGCTCAGATCCTTGTCCACACAACGAATGCAAGTTGCGTTGATCTCGCGGTGTTCGCGATTACGCGAAAGCGTTGCGCGAAAAACACTCGCTCGAAGGTGTTTCAGGAGCACGCCGCCTTGCTCGGTGTGCCTCTCCGCGTCGAGTTCCGATGTGCGTATATTCTATGCTCGCGTGGAAATGAGTCAGTCAGTCTTCCATTGGACTGACCTTTCGTCGTTTTGCTTCGTGTTTCTTCAACATTTATTATAGAGTTGTCGTTTTATTTGAATTGGAACTGCACGCGTTTTTTTTTTTTTTATTAGTGACATTGAAAGCGCAGCTCTGTGTAGAAAGGAAAACTGATGTTTAAAAACAGCGTGCTTTATTGTGACTTAAAAAATAAAAATAAATTGAAATGTATTGTATGTGACGAGCGTTTTTTCAGATTTTTATTTTCTTTTGGCGGTGTATTAATATTTTCGGGTTATAACAGACGACTGCAGCCCCATGACCACAGGATGTCTGCAAGTGATTAAGAGTACTGGCTTAGAAATATACAGGGTGTTTCCCGAAAGGTGGACCAATTCGATATTGCAAAAACTACTCGTCGCAATGAAAAAAGAGGCTTGTGTCGTTTTGGTCCTGGGACCAGGTGCCTATTCAAAAAAATTATTAAATTCCGGGATAATTAAATTGTTAATTATTTTCGTGTAATTAACTTGTCTAATATTATGTCTAAGAAAATGGTTTCACATAGAAAATTGCTCAGCATCATCGAAACACTCTAAATCAACAAATTGCAGAACGATAGAAGGCACGCGCAGCATTTTACGGCTTTCTGAAAAACCGCACAAATTTGGCGGATTTTAGAGTTTCGGTTTGCAATCGGAGCTATCTCGGCCCCATCGCACCGCGCCCCAGCCTCTGCTGTTGCGCGAGTACAGCGCAGCAGAGGTTGGTTGCACTATTTCTCCACGGGGCGCTGTGCCGTCGAGGCGGAGATGCGTCCTTCTTGATTGCAAACCGAAACTCCAAACACCCGCAGAATTCGTGGTTTTTCAGAAAGCCGTAAAATACTGCGCGTGCCTTCTATCATTCTGCAATTTGTTGATTTAGTGTTTTTCGATGATGCCGAGTAGTTTTCTATTTGAAAACCATGCCTGTAAACTCGATGTTAAAAAAGTTAATGACAAGAAAATAATTAACAATATAATTATCCCGGACCTACTAATTTTCCTAATTAGGCCCCTGGCCCAGACAAAAAGGACAGAAGCCTTTTTCGTTGGACGAGTAGTTTTCGCAATATCGAATTTGTCTACTTTTCGTAAAACACCCTTTATATATCTTTTGCGAAGAAAGCGAGTGGAGGAGTCTGGATTTTCAGCCTCATTTAAAACGTCTTATATCCTTGCATTCTTTAAAGAGTATGTTCAAACCTCTCGTAATTGAATAAGCAGTTACACTCGGTCGATAGTCTTAACCAATTCTTGTTAATGGTGTCTTTTTTTACACTTACAGCATTTTGTTTATTAGATAAAAATTGTTACTTTTCTTGGTTGCGTACCAATCGCGAGATGATGGTTTGGGCGTCTGGGCGCAGAAACGTCAATTTTTTTTTTTGCACCAAGCTTTTTTGTCTATAATTACAATTTTTTTTTCAATTGAGGGCATGTTTTTACCAGACAGATGCTGCATTCTTTCTGAGACTCAAAAAGCTCCAACTAATAAGAAAAATTTTATTAAAATATAAATCTATGATAGCAACACGCAACAGAAATTCATATAAAACTGTTTGACTAGATAATTTTGACGTGCCCATGTGATCAAAGCCAAGCGCATAACAAAGATAGTTTCCACGACTCGACGCTCTGTTTCTCTAAGCCGGCGGATTTGTGAAAGCAAATGCCGTATATCATAAGAGTATCTCGGTCCCAAGAAGTACTTTAAGGAATCTCCCAGGGAAAGGAAGGATTTCGACTTCGTCCAGGTCTTGGCTTCGAGAGACAAAGAAGCAAGAGCCCTGTTTGCGAAGCGATTTGTCAAAGTCGATGGTGGACTTACAGCCACGACAGGATAGGGAAGAAACACCCGCTGCCTGGTAGAAGGAGATTAACCAAGCGACAAGACAGATAGCAAAACTGGGACAACCACTGCGAGACAAAAAGAAGGTTGCATCTATTTTTTTTTAAATAAATAATGCATGGGTGCGGTTCGGTTGAAAAAAAGATAGAAGGCAAAATAATTGAGTATAGTAGTTGGAGAACATAATATCTCTATGAGAATGATTTTTTTACGATGGTTCGAACAACCACATGTCAGTATGCATATATCAGTAAGCATATATGCTTGTGTTAACATCAAAACATTTTAAAAAAGGTTTATTTTTCGGGTAAAGACGTTGCGCAGAAATAACGTGTCAACTTTAATATTTAATTTTGTCTTCTATGCGTATTCCAAACGGCTTGACATTGCATGTAATAGCGCTGTTTCTCATCATTTTTATCTTTTCACGGCTAGTGCACACAACGTGGAATAAAGATTGAGTTTTTTTTGTATGTGTGTCTTTATATTGTGTACAATCGCTAAGCAAATGACTTCGATGACGAATCATAAGAACACAGCATGTACGTGATGCGAGGGAAAAAAACCTTCTGTGTAAATATTGTATCACCTATCGCAGTGACGCTGTGCGGAAAAGCGCACCTTCATGCCCTCGATTGATTCGCCGATGATGGTGTTCAACCATTTACGGTGCGCAATAGGTCTGGACCACGTGGGACGTTTATCACGCGATTCGCCCGCGTCAGCGTCACCTCGCGTCAGCACGCGTCGCTCAGTGCCGCTATCTGTCCGTGCCAGATCTGGGCGTCGGCCCCCGCGTCGTATTGTTGTGGGAGACACCAAGCGACACGCCCCGGAACTCACGCGGAGGAAGTGCGTTAAAAGTAAAAACTCATGGCGCATTAGGGCGTTAGTCGAGCTTATTTTGTCAAGCGTATATCAAATAGTAATGAACCTAATATAAATTTTATATATTGTATTATACTTAATCTATTCGAAGCCCTTTTAAGGAAAGTTATTGTCTTATGGGCTTCAGCAAAATCCAAAAATAAAAATTTCATCTTGACGTTAATTCGGAATGCAATAGTGTCTGAATTCTCCGGAAGCTATTGCATTTATTACGTTCAGCTTACAACGAAAGATGTCCGTCCTTGTCCGTCCTTTCTGTTTACTCTTTTTGTAACAAGTTATCAAAACCAACGCGCTCACGTTCAACTATTTCTAATGAAAGATCACGTGTTCTCTATTATATGAGCAACTTATGTCTAATGCAATTCACCTGAAGTTAAACCTACTTGCCGATGGGACCTATCCATTAGCATCAAAAGCGAAACATAATGACGGTCAGCTTTTATTTTTTTCGCGTGCTCGTTCACCTGCCAGACTAAGCAAGCGCAATAATTTCGTTGTAAGCTGAACGTTTAGTATGCGTGTCCTTGCTTAAATGTGCCAACTGCCTTTCGACCTAAGATAGAACAAGATATAATTTGTATACTTATGAAACTGCTTCAGCAGTAGAGGCTAAAATAAATCACACAGGACAGTCATTTCCTCCTAGCGAGTGAAAGCAACCTAGTCATATTTATGCGCATAAAGAACATCTTTCGCCAACCCTCTCTTTTAGAAACTTTCACCTGGCTCCACGCCTTTAGAAACTTTCACCTGCCTCCACGCCGGAATCGAGTCACTTTTATGACAAAAAATGGCGAGCGTGGACGACCTCTGTCACATAAAATCGTCATACTCACCCAACTTTCAGCATCATGGTGGCGTGCCGCTGTGGCATTTAACAAACGTTGAGTTCGCTAATAAACAAAAAAAGACAACGCTAATGTAAAATAAAAGCCAGGAGAACATACACTTAAGAATAACGAGCGGTCTTTGAGATGCTAACGCGAAAACATGTCAAGCCTCTCCAAACCAGACCCTCTCCTGAAAAAGAAAAAAAGAAGAAAATATATCCGATTTAGGAGACTCACCATTCTGCACAATCACAAACGTGTTCTCGAATTCGGCAAACGACAGCCTGCACAGTCACACCAAATAGAAACAAAGAAGCATAACAATCAAACGCTTAAAACAAGACAAAAAAATACCAAAACGAGTGAAATAAAAATTGAAGTGTAGCAAAATTATAGAAGTGCAATAGATATTTGACTAAGAAAAATATCTGGAGAAAAATGACGTTAGTTATAAGTTTCGGTGTGGTCCGAGCGCGTAGTATTATTACAAGCTCCATTAGGGGCCAGGCACTCGCCAGCATACTCCATAATCACCGACACCAAGATGCATTGGCGCATAGTCGAATACTGCTTGGAAATTATGAGTGAAACTAAATATAGCAATGCACCAGTTAATATCCTGATACTGCTGCAAAAGGAATGAAAAGAAAACATAAACACATGACGTCATAACGAGAAGAAATCTATAAGAACATCGCCAAGAGAGTTTTCAGATGGCACACAACCTGCTGAAAGAGGCGAAAATATTTTTAAACTTCGACATTTGAATTACCTTACCACCTTCCGAATGATAAAGCTACTGAATCGCGGCAATTATATCGCAATCCTAAATGGGTGAAACTGACCACACGGAGCTGAGCATCTTGTCATGGTTAGAAACACGGCATTCAGAAGCATTAGATGGCAAGTTGAGCGATATTCATAAAGCCAAGTGAGCTTTAGTTAATGTCAGTGCGATGGGCTTTAATTGTTTAACAAACGTAGCTCGACTAAATTCACTCGTATGACTGACCGAATATGTCACGATTTATGCATTCATCGCGAGCTGACGGGGTCTTGTCAGGCGATGTTCTTTCTTTAGCTATTTTCAAGACGTGTTCGAGTTTTGTTTTCTTTTATACTATAGACGAATTATCGTTAAAATAATCCAGTTACTACATAAGCCATTATAAAATCGCGTGTACTAAGTTCTGAAAGCGTCTTGTACACTTACCACGGAACTGAATAAACATACGAAGCTTTAGAGGGCGCAAACATTTCGGAAGAGGCGGCCAGCCCTTCACATGAATGCTTACTCCGAAGAACTAGACTCAAGGTAAACACGAAAATTTAGCGCTCCGCGCCGGCCTCTTTGCGCAGCAATATTATAATGTTCACTTGCTATATAGACCAGTAAATACGTCGCATATCTAGACAACAAAAATATACAGGTAAGTGATACTAGTCTAGTGTTTTCTGTCGTCTCACAAAGAACGACGTGCGGCAGTGCCTTCCTGGCCAGGCAATAAAGCGGGTATTGCTGCTCACACAAAATAGCCCGGAAAAGCAGTGTTGCATTCTTAGACCAGTGTAGGAAGCTTCGTGCGCTCATTAATATTTGTGCACTAACTCAAGGCCGGCTGGGGGCGCGTACTTTGCCAAAACTCACGCTCGCTTCTCAAAAGTATATTTAGAGGCCTCCACATATTTCCTGCTTCTTACTAATTCGAGAGACGTGCGTGTACGTTTTGTATCTGCCTTCTATTAGGTTTGAAATTATATTACGTTTTACGCCGCGGATTTGCGGTGTTGTTGGGTGTGTTTCCTTTGGATATTTCTATATGCAACATAATGAGTCGACATGATTACTTCTTTCGCAAAGTTAAATCAAACAGGGGAGTGGAATTGTATAGCAAGCATAATGGCAGGTTACATTCAGACTACGAGTTAAAAAAGAGCATAGAGCTGAATGTTTAGCTTTCAAATATGCTTTCGCGCGCAGCTCTTAGACGCAGATTTCCGGCTTGAGCGGCGTCGACTTCGCTTTCATCGGCGTCGACGACGGTGGCGGCGTAACCGCGCGTTGCATTATGAGCAAAGTTGACCGCGAAACATAGCGGAAACATTTCCCCTTTAAATTTAGCGAAAACAATTCCCCACTAAATTCAGCGGAAAAGTTTCCCGTTTAATTTAGCGTGAATCTTTCCCCGCCTATTTCATCAAAAGAATCCCGCTAAATTTAGCGAAAAATGTTTCCCGCTAAGTCTAGCGAAAATAATTCACCGCTAAATTTAGCGGATAAATTTCCTCGCTAAATTTAGTGGAAAACAATTCCGCTAGATGGGAGGGAAGTAAGAGAGGAGGACGGGAGGGTACGGAGGGGAAAAAGAGACATACCCTCCCCTCTGTACGCTCCCCGCCTCCTCCTCAATAGCTGTCCTCTATTTCGGCATTAAAGACAATTGTGTAAACGTCTTTCAATTTTCTTTTAAAGGTTTCTGCCTTTTTTTGTTACCTGATACATATAAATGTTCATCTGCATTTATATTATCTTAACAAATAGCGGCGTGCTATTTATTTTGCAATAAGTCATTCAACGTTTAATACAAGTATGCTGCAACAGCAGCCTGAAAACCTTAACGGCAGGCAGAACCACACGTTCGTAAACATTTTGAGTTAGAAACAAGGTTAAAAAATGGCATTCCCAGTTTCTGTTGAAGTCTTGTAATTCTTTTCAAGGTTACATCTTAAAACGCTTTACTTCTTAGATTTACCAATTTTTCGGCTATTTACATTATCTACTTTTCAAAAGATTTCATAAATATGACGTTCCCGTGCATGTGATGTCGTTCATAGTAAAAACAAATCACCTTTTCCTTTTGACTGATTTGCCACTCTTGAACCGGCAATTGGAAACTGTTCAATGACCATTTTTAATATTGAAGCTACCAATGATTTGTAATACGAAATCAAAACCCGCAACAATACGAGATACAGCAACAGTGTTTGTGTCACTCGTCGATTTCCAGTTGTTGTTGGTTTTTACACGGAAAAACCAAAAAAGCAAAGGATATGTTTGCATTAAGCTTTCGTTCAACATTTTGTTTATTAAAAAATATAATGTTTCTATTAGTATAATAAAAAAGGGATAACAAGCTGATTAATATTGCAAGCAATTCGAGATACCAAAGAAATATTTACTTTGAGAACCGACACGTCAATTGTAAACACCTAGCTTAATTAATTTTGACTTCGTTCCAAACGACGTCATTTCTGTCGCTCCATTGCCGCCTTGCTGCAGTCGGGAATACCGCACTTCTTGAGCCTTCCGTGAATTAATCCTGTTAAATGCCAGGAAAAATTAGACGTATTCTGAAGGTAAGGAACTATACATGAAACCCGTGATTAGTTGATAAAACGGTAGATTGTCCTATGTAAAACAAGTCATTGAACGGGCGATCATGGGTGAACCTTAAAGCTTCACTATATACCACTTTAAATTACTGACAGCGCTGAACACTTTTCACAACCAAAATATGTTTAGGAAGTTTGAATAGTTTAACTTAGCTAAGCATGGCCGTTTAGTAGTTACCTGATTTTTCTGCAGCTTGCAACACATTTTGTCACTACTAAGGAGCACAACGAGTGGTTGATATTACTTTGCTAAATCAGTTTTGAGCATTACTAGTAACTATTCGGTGAATGGAATAATACTTGCATTTTACCCGAATGCTGAAAATCTGCTCAAACGGCATTTTTTTATCCATTTCTACGTTCTACGTCAACTCCTAATTGAAAAGATCAGATCGGATCGAGTTAAGTTGTCCTCATAGGGTTCTATTAAGGTTGTACGACTTTCCCATTTTAAACGTATGAGTTTACATTCTTCCGAGTAATACAAATTGAAAATAAATTCAACATAAAATCCCGCTTAATTCTTCATCTGAATAAACTAAAGCGCGAACAAAGATAGCTACCTTTTTCAATGCATCGAATGTCTAAATTAAAACAAAAATACACATAGCTCTTTTCACCACGGGACAAAATACATGCGTGCTGAACTCGAGAAGATGTCGAGCAGGCTGCTGTTTTTGTGAGAAGCGCGCATAACCAACAAAAACAAACTTAAATCGCTAGAATTTAATTGTGTCGTTTGCTTTCATGTTCATCATTTTTCACTGAGCTTATTGTTTTCAACGCTCTTACATGATAGCGCACAAGAAATATACTGAACACGTTACAGCGACCGACTAACTGTGGCTTCTAGAATCAGGTAACGAAAAATTTGCGCCCAATCGCACACTCATTGAATGGAGACCGGTGCCTTAATAGGGCGGCACCCATGGCAGCCTGCAAAAATTAGCGGTGACGGTGGACAGTTGCCTACCTCTAAATGTTAGTTCTAGACTCTTCTATTGTTTTTTGCAACATTTATCTTCGCTCCATTATTTATATGCAGTCAGTTCCATGCTCGCATCGGCTCGTCGTCAACCCAGTCTTCGATTTCCGGGCGATGCTGTTGCCTCACTGCTGATAGGCGATTAAAGTATAGAATACAGAAAAAAATAAAATGAAGGAGAAAGGTCAGCCGGTTCGTTGGTTGGATCTTAAACGAGTGAGTCAAAGCGTTAAAGGAGTTCACGCGTCATTTGAACAAGGTTCGTTGCACTGCGATTCGTTCCCCGTTGCAGACCGAGGCCCTGAATGCGACACTACAATTTCTGATGTAATGTCGAGAGGGGTAAAAAAAAAAAAAAACGGGAGAGCGAACTAGCGTTAACAATAATCAACACAAACGCAAATATTAATCATATGTTTTATGCGCTGCGAAAAGAGAGAGGGGGACGTATCGGTTACCTTAATGCACGATCAATGTGGTTTTAGGGGCGAAGGTCTTTAGGTCTAGCCTTGTCCGTCCGTCCGTCCGTGCTCACATCGATTGCCATCCCATCTGTCTTCTTAAAAAAAAATGTTTGCGCAGTCGACAGGATTCGAACCTGTGCGGGGAGACCCCATTGTATTTCTGGTCCATCGCCTGTAACCACTAGGCCACGACTGCGGGATGAGTAGAGGCCTCTGAGATGTGGTAGTAACTCAAGAGCTGGGGAAGTCATGGATGAAAAGCTGCATGTAGCCGCTGAACGTCTATACAGGAGAGGGCGCTGGCGGTCAAATGCGTATTTAATCCCGTTAAACTTTGCATGCATTGGCTCAACGTTTATAGACGAGAGGCGCTATGGTCAAATGCTCAAATGCGTATATAACCACGTTCCATACCACACATTCTCTTTCTGACATGGACCGTTGACTTAAGCGGTGGAGATGCGTTCCCACGGCTTCTAGCTGGATCCAAGCTGAATCCGCTAGAAGAACCATTGGCTCTGCATTTTGCCGACCATAAAGCAGTAATAATGAAGACGAAACGCAACTCAGAACTCGGAACCGCCTATGAGCAATAAAACATCCGCACCATCAGCACTACCTATCAACAAAATCAGTATCATCAGCACCACGAGAGCTTGCCCCAATCAACATCATTCACCACGTTAAGATACGGTCATTTCTTCTTGCTTTTCTTTTGTTGTGTGATAAGCAAATCGCGAGGAAAATTACGATATGCAATCGACAAACCGAAAGCGTGGAATCAAAAAAAAATAGAAACTTCGCAACGATTCTTTGTACACGTAGTTTATTGAAATGTTGCCGCTCTGGCGTACTGAAAGTACCGAAAAAAAAAATAAAAAAGGAAAGGGGAAAGAAGTTCGGTGAATCCTTCGAACAAGACTTGGAAGCATAGACGCAGAGAGTTACTGATTTGCGCCAGTGTCGGAATGGCGAGTACTATCGATAAAGTACGATAGGGCGATTCTTTATATAGCGAAGATTGCAGTTGACGTGATATTTAAGTGGCTGAACCACTCCGCGAAATGAAAGGGGCTCGGCGATTTTGATCAGTGTTAAAGAAGAGAAATTTATTAACGACAGATGAAACTGCAATCAATGGCGGGCTAAAGCACCGGCCTCAAACAATCACACGTAAACACCCCTTTAAACAGGAGCAGTGACATGCGTATGTTTTAAATGTTTAGGTTACATCTATTGAAGCATTTGAAAAGTTAAGATGAGCATAATTAAGGACCTTACATGAACTCAAAGAGGTAAGATTTTCTGATGCTCCATGAATTCGTAGATGATATATTAAAATAAGCGTAAATTTACAGCCTTGATTTTCGGAACTTTTGTTTAAGGCATACGTACTACCCCAAGAATGAATAAAGTTTCGGTGGTATTCAGTGTTCTTCAACATCCCTTGATTGGGTAACTCCAGTGCGGTAATATTCCGGGACTACTGCTGCATAACGACTCCCTGTCATGAACAAGAGGAAGGCAAGAAGTTTCTGCTTAGGGAACATCATAATAAAAGTACGACCGGAGCAGTTAAGAGAGCGGTTGTGAGACGCGTTCTTGATGCAGGTTGTCCTGGTGATCCTTGGGGTAAACAGCATCAGAGGAGGAAAGGCAGAGAATGAAGTATGGTGGGAAGGAGTGGTTCTCTAATTCGGAGATGAGCTTCGTCGACAGTTCTCGACGTGCACGAGAATTAGCGGCACTAAATACATCCCAGAGGAGTAGGCCGGTCCGGCGCGTTTAACACAGTCCGTGTCGCTCTCGAGAAGTTTGGAGTCTGTTGAAGACGAGCAGACGCGAAGGCAGTACGCGTCGTTTGTCTCGAACGAGACTACGAGCTTGGCTGGTTTGTTAGACCGGTGTGAGGTGTTTGATATGTCTTCTCAGTGTGCGTTTTAGGAGAACCGATTGTTAAGGCTGGACGTCTGATCTTCCAGAGTTATGCTGGGGACGCAAACAAAGCATGTTATCGGGGACAGTGAGTGCTTGAATGAGGAGAACATAAACTGAGAGCCCACAATGCTTGAAAAACAAAATAAAAGAAAGCAAAAAAAAATGTGTGAGAACAAAAAAAATACAGACAGAGAAAGTAGGAAAAACAAAAGGCGGTGACACAAAAAAAAATAATTGAATAAAAATAATTGATTGGATAATAAACGTTTCAACCTAGAATGTGGCAAACGTGTAAAAAAATGTATAGTGCAAGATTGGCAGAAATGTAACAAACATTTCACCGTTTTTTTTTTCTTTGAGTGCTTTTTCCAAAACAGAAACACTATTGCCTAAATCTACGCTTACTTATTTTTTTTTCCAAATCTTTTTTATACAAGGTTGGCCGACTAACTCGTACCGACTGTTTCACATCCAGATGTCTTCCATACAATCGTTTGTCTAACCAAAAAACTTCAAAAAAGCGAATTCGCGTCTGTACATTTTGTTTTTCGAAAACAAAAAAAAAACATCAGGACCACGTTTGGGCTTTGCATTGACAGGTGTCGCAATTTCAGCCGGCCCGCTTTGAAACTAGTTGGCGCTACGTTTCTTCCGTTTGTCCTCACTATTTTTTGTCTTGCGAAATACCCGGCTACATCCGGAAACATGTCATCTCCCAGCGCCTTTAGGCGCGTTCCATTCTGTTCATGTTTGAGGAACTTTCATTCTGCCCGGTCGTCTGCTCTTATTGAACTACTTCCCCGTTGAAACGCCATAGCAATTGTAATGTCTTTTGACACAAACGGCGGACACATTGCGGTTTTGTGTGCGGCTTTATGTCTGTGTTTGCTTAACTTTGCTTGGATAACCGAAGGCGGTAAGCCTAGTCGACAATTTTTTATATAAAAACTACACAGCACTTTTTTGTGACTCTATCGATTGGGTTAAAAAGAAATTTATAATGCATAGATTTTTTTCTTAAGCACTGAATTTCATGCTTTATTGTAATACCTATCTAATCATCAATCAGATATTTTGGATTCTAGTTTTTAACATAAAGATTGTAAGCAAGACATCTGCACTTTCGTTTTGCCATTTACAAATTTCTACAGAAATACTTTTATTTTCTCCGTAAGTTCCTTTTCTTTTAGATGCGGAGCATCTCTTGCTCGGGTCTATGTCCCTCGGCGTCGTAGTCCGCACTCACACAACGCATGCGCAGCTCTCCTCCTTCCCTCTCTCCAAGAGCTGCGCGTTGCTCTCTCCGCTTTCTCTCTCTACCAGCTACGTGCACTTCGCGTGCGTTCGCTACTACTCACACCGCGCGCGTATGCGCAACTCTCCTCCTCCAGTCTCCTCTCCTTCAAGTGTGAATATAAGCAGCGGTAGCGCGCGTTCCCCGGAGGAGTGAAAGGAGGATAGTTTTGGGCGCGCGGGTCGCAGCGCCACGCCAGGGCTTTCCAGTGGGGTGGGCTTTCCCCGCAACTCTGCGGCTGTCGGCTGCTAGCGTTTCTCGGCCGCTCGCGTCCGCCGCAGCCCAAATCCGGCCGGCCAAAAGAAATCAGTCAAGAAGGGAATAAATTAATTAAGCAAAGAGAAGCTATGCTTGCCAATTCTAAGGAGGATAATTTGGAAATGATGTAAATATAAGCAGAAGAAAAGTTATGCTAAATCTAAAAGAAGAGATCTATCGGGGGCTGGTGCGGGGAGAACCGACGCGACGGAAGAAGGAGAAAAGAAAAATGAAATGCAAAAGGAAGGAAAAGATTAGCAATTAAAAATAAAGGCAAGCGAGAAGCTGTACCACGAGTTCAGCGCTGTTGACTCCACTTCACTCCGTTCTTCCGATGAAGTGTGATGGAAGCAACAGTCCCGTCAGTTAGTCGGTTGGCGCAAGCAAGCGTCAGCACCACCCCACAAACTAACAGCAACGCTACGTCCACTGAAGACAAAGCTGCGCAGCGAAGGGCACGCGACGCTGAGCGCAAACGCTTGAAGCGAGCGGCAGACCCTGAACTACGGCAACGAGAAGCGGCGTCCATTCGCAAGTTAACAACGTAATAACACGCAAGTTAACAACGTTACTAACAACGTTACTAACACCGTTAATAACACCGTTAATAACGATCCGCGATGCTCCGCATCACCCCATAATTCCCCTCGGGAAGATGGTGTCATTTTTGCTTCGTCGTGTTACGTTTTTGGACGAAAGTATTTATTAGAACACAGCATTACAGACCCGCACAAGAATTGCATATGGTCATATGCTTTAACGCTCGGCTCGGATGCATTGAATATGCGTGTTTATATTTTGGATCATGTTTGTGATTAATTAGGATGCTGAAGAAAATCGCCGCAATCTGACAATGTTTACAGAACGGCACGGGCAGCGAGCATCGCCACCATCGTGCGCGTTGCTGTGAAGAGCGTTGGCGGTATAAACAGGAACGAGAACCTCAAACTGCTTCCTTTCCAGAGTCTTACGAGGAGCTCAGAAACATTTTTTTTCCGCGAAATGTTTAAAAATGTTATGCTTCTCGATTTTACTTGATGTCTGCTGCCACAGCTTGTGCTCGAATCATAAAACGAAAGCGCAATTCTTGGGTATTATAAACTTTGAGGATTAAGTCATAACATATTCGGAGAAAGCTGCGATTTGTTTTTTAACATTTGAACATTTACGGGTTTTATTCTTGAAGATTATTTTTGTACTCAAAATCCATTTAGCCTACCAAATTATTTTTGAAAAATACACTCATTTGCTTTCTTTTTGCTATATCACTCTAGTTACATACTCTTAGCAGTTACAAACGAAACATTCTTCCTCGAGGCCTCAAACGTCAAGGCACGTTTTGAAGGTAGAAAGTCCTAAGCCATAGATAAAAGTGAGGATTACACTTCATTTGGGGGACTAAGGAGGACTCGGAAGATTGAGTCAGATTATCAATATCTTTAAAGCAAAAACGTGGAGTATATTCTGGTCAGCACTTTCTAGTTGTTCAGGGTATTTTCAAATTTCAATTTTATCCTATCCTTGATTGAAATGTTTTATCGATGAGGTCAATTTTTCAAGTAAACAAGCTAAACTACAAGTGAATTTGGCGTTCAGATGTTGATAGTTTGATAAGCCGCTTATGCTTAGTACCAAACAAAAGCTTATATTCTGAAGGTGGCTTTATTGAGGCACGGCCTCTATCTGCAGGCGAAACTTCAACCAACATTTCAGGCATGGTTGACAGGGCAGGGAACGCATGAATCGCAGCTGGCATATGAAAATGAAGAAATATGACCACAATTGCAGGAACATCACTACAGATTTACATCTCACACAATCAATGCTGCTGATGGTGTTAATGAATTGGCAGATTATGCATACTATTTCGTGTTTTTTTTTGTTCATCTTTGTTTTTAAACAAAAACGCCGAAGCAGGAAAGCTGCATGCTGCTCGAACAACATGTTAAATATAGTCTGGGCTATAAAGAGAGGATCACAAGTGAGACAGCCCAAGTACAGGGGAAAGTAAAGAAAGAAGGATCATTTATTTAAATGCATTGCTCGCATTTGACCTTTGCTGGATTCGGATAGTATTTCAATAGACTCCGCTGGTGGTATCCGTGTGTTTGTTTATATCATCTCTCAAGTAATGTACAATAAACGTAAGCGAAGGTGTCTATCCCGTTATTAGTCCCTCATTCTCTAAAGTTTAGATTTTATTTAAATCAAATTGTCCTGAAGCTAAAATACCAGAAGCTTTTCTCACGCAAACCGTCACCCTTCGCAGGTTCCACATTTTCTGCTACTAGTGCAGCATCTACCACTGGACAGCCGTTAGAATGCTTTCTGTTCCTCTTGTGTTCCTTTGTTGTCAGACAGTCCAGCTGTAGGGAGTTTGGAGGTTGAGGAACATTTTGGGGACCTGCAGCAGTGTCTCTTTTAATTGGAAATGCCAATTCAAACTAAACGGTGTGTTTTCAGAATACACGAGGCTGGAATAAAAACGAATCCCAGGAAAAAGTATAATCATTCCAAATTACGGTAGTATTTCTCTGCATATTTTTGCAGTTCAATACGTCTCATACAGGCAACTGGGGGCAATTCGGCCGTTCTTTCCACTACCATACCAACTAATTTCCAAAAATTGTGCATCGTCTAAAAAATAAAACATGTCTGCATACGTGTCCAAACTATATAATTATTTCAGGAAGAAGCTGCATTTATGTAAAACAACCTAGTTCCAGGAGCACTTCCAAGGCCTCAGACCCAAGGCCTTCAGACACTGAGAACCAGCGCAAGCAGAGTGGCACGCGCAGAGTCGGGGTCGCCAGCTAATTTGCCGACCACCCAAAGGCCTTTGATATAAATGCCATTTGAGATGTCTGCAAAGCGGGATGTAATATTCTCTTAAATCATGAACATGCAAGGAACAGAACTCCAGCGCCTCAACCACTTACGCCGCTGCTTCACCGACCCCTCGCACGATTGGCTTGTGTGGAGAGACAGGGAGGTTCACCGGCGGAATTGCCTCCGCCGATAGCTTTCGGGATATGTAATCCAATTATAAACATAAAAGCGACAAACACGCTTATAAAAGGTACCAAAACACGTCGGTATCGGCCTAACCCAGCGTCTTGTACACCGGGTAAACCAGGTCCCGCTCCTCGAAGTGCTTGCGGCACACAACAACCAAACCAGGAAACCGTGGCAGGGAAGCGAGCCGGATGCGAGATCGTAAAGCGGAGTCCTCTCCTGACGTCACGGAACACCTCACCCAATCAGAGGACGGCGACAGCAGCGACGCTTGTGTTCGCTCTCGGGGCTAATTGCGAACGCGGAGAGACGCCTGTGCAGTCAGGTTTGCCGACCCATCGAAGCACCCAAGTTGGTAGAAACATTGAGAGAGCGCCGACGACCAGACACACAGAGACCACAGATCGCTTCGATTGCCTTGGCTGTTACACACAAACGCACAAAAAGAAGCACACCTGATTCCAGTATTTCCAAAAATTAAACAAAAAGAGAAAGAGGGAACAACAAAAAAGTAACTCATGATAATATGACTAAGCAAAGGAACGCTTCGTATACACAGCCAAATCCTCCCAACAAAACAGAATGCGCAGCCGTATAGAGGAACAACGACTAATGGTGGCGCCTCTTTCGGTTGGAGCGAGGCGAACATCGCGACGGCTTCACTCGAGAAGCCTGCAAGCACTGTGGATTGTGCGGCCATTCGGGGAAATTGTCAGCCAATGGTGGGAGGGTTTGTCTGCGGGCAAGGTTTTTCAGCGAAGACGGTGTTACGGCGGTCGTTCCCGACGGTGCTCCCATGCATAAAACCACTCTTTGGAGATAAGCTTGTACTCAATGGCGGGGCGCGGAAAAGGGCAGATGACCATTTTGTACCCGCCGGCACCTCGTAAGTTTCTGCTATGGAACTAGAAGTAGCTATCGAGGTGTCTTTGGTGCACTCAAGATGGGGAAAATTCAAGGCGTTCAGGTTTATATTTTCTTTCACTTTACGTACTAAAGCAGCCAGCATTACTAGCCGATAAGACCAATCAAACAGGGTCACAAGCGCAACGTCATGGTGTGCGTCATGTTTCAGCACGTGTTCTACCATCTAGCTAGACCAATCAACCACAAAAAAGGCGCAGTGTCTTGCGCTTTTAGTGCATGTGTATTAGTAGTTATATACATCCGTGCCTTCGACTGCGGTCAGACTTACAACAACACGGAGCATACGCGATAATGGTGAATCTTGGTTAATGATACCACATGATTAAAAAAAAAGAATGACTGATCTTGACATAACGTAAGGGTGTGATGATTTCGGCATTTACACATTACCCTCACATCAGGGTGTAATAGTCTCAGCATCTGCATTGATTTCATATAAAAGTAAATATCTTGTTTTATGTTTCTTCGGAAAGAATGGAAGGAAACCGGGAGTTATTAGAACTTACTTAAATTTTCGTATTGTCAGACTGGTGCAATATTGACCACGCATAGCTCATTGAAAATCATTGATAATGTAATATATCTACAGATCCATCACAATGATCGCAGGAGCACTTTTTTGTTTTGTTTTGGGGGCTTTCTTTTTTTCTACTGACTTAAAAATGCGTATGTTTGTGTATACGTGTGCGCGTTTATGTCTTTTTTTATTTGTTTACTTTGTGGTATACTTTACCTCTTCCTCTTTCTAGCAGTAGTAGTAGTAGTAGTAGTAGTAGTAGTAGTAGTGTTGAGAGGAAAAAGGGGTTCGGAATTCCACCTCTCTTTGTTTGTCAATTTTGTCTGTACTGTGCTATTTTATTACTTTCTCTTTTTTCTCTCACTGCGTAGCCAACCGGCACAGAGGTATCACCGACCACACTGTTTCTAATAAACGCCTTCTCTTTCTCGCCCTGCCTACAGCACTAACTTTGGTTGTTATCCGAAAATTGTAGTGCAACGCGCTAGTTTCTTTGTTTACATTTGTCTGCACACGTTTTCTAGATGAAACAGTTTATCTTCTCGTTTCTCATTAAGCACCTTGTCACCTCTGATGTGTGACAATATCACAAAACAAACGGACTCGTGGCGTCTTTTGTGGAGAGTCAAATTTGAACCTCTTCACAAATTAAATATTATTTTTGATTTGACACAATAAAAAACAAAAATACAAATGTATGCAAACATTGTGCAAACACGCACACTCTCACAAACAGCATACCCGCGTACGCACGCGCGCTATCTGCAGAGGATATAGTAGTAAGATCGCATTGCCAATTTTCATCACAATGCTAAATGTCAGTTAAACCCACCCAGAAAAATGCGAAACACCAGAACCTAAACCAGACCAAACACCAAAGTTAGAATTACGTTTTAAAAACAAACAACCGTTATGCAGATTTAAAAGCTGGACAGGAAGAAATCCATTTCGAACATCTTGACATTTCTTAAACGGAAAGTGTACTGTCTAGGTTCTATTTATTCAAGGTCTACGCTGTTTCTTCTTTTTTTTCTGCTTCCGTTATTTATTTTTGGAGAAACAAAAGATGGAAAGTAGAGGAGAAAGACAACACACACACTCGCGGCTATTGTATGCATGCAGCAATCACGGGAAGACGGTCAAAATAAAATGCGTCCGGTCCCCACAAATCTTCCAATCTCTACTCTTTCGCAAGAAAACAAAAATACGACAAGCTCCCTAGATTGGAAACCACTTCCAGACTTGTCACTGACCCAGGGCTGGACGGGGAAATGCGGGGAAAATGCAGGAGGCCCCGAAGGCACATTTGTTTTCGTCAGCGTCTCTCTCTCTCTCTCCCTCTTACACCCCGAGCCGACCTTTGAGAGTAACAGAGTCCCAAGACAACGAAAAGTGACGCGCTGTTCCGTTTCCTGGGCGTGTTCCGCTCCTTCGGCGGGCTGTCTGCTCAGCACGAGCCGTGTTCGCGGGAGGCAGACAACACCGCTCCGGGGTCTTGACTTGGTTACGGCTCCGGCGTCAAGTAACGCTCCTTAGTCCAAAGCACTCCGTCTTCGTTCGTCACGGCGTGACGTTCGTCGGTGCGAAACCGAAATTTAAAAGGGGCTTTCACAAAGTGAGGAATAAAAGAGAAGGGAAGTACTAGATCCACGAGATACTGTATTGCAGAAGTTACTCTACAAGTGTCTTAGAAGTTGACTGCCCCGTGTGAATTAATTTTTGCTCGAATTTAAACTACGTGAATGAATAGGTTAGAATGAACTTTTGTCATATATATATATCAATTTAGGTTTCCGACAGAAGTGTCCCCAAAAGAAAGAAAACTTGTCATTAAAACGGAGGGATGTTTTTAATAAGTGAGGAATAGTTTGGGCACTCGCATCCTGGACGTAGAAATTAACGACGTAGAATCTAAAGTAGCGACTCTCAACTAGATACGCATTTCACTATTTTTACTATATTGTTGCGAATCCGTGTCATCTAAAGTGACTCAGACTTTCCTTGAAACTGTCGAATACTTTGATCTAGAAAATAGAGAATCTAGACTTTACTAAATGACTTCCACAAGCTGGAGTTTGCGCAAGCGCTTGGCTAAAACACAACCAGGAGGCCATTAATAATGAAGCTAATAAAAATTGGAAAAATAGTAGTCGCAGAATGTTCCAAGGAAGAGGTCCTATTTTAGAGGTGGTTCGCGCAGTCTAATTTTTATACGAGATTTTCGCGAGACTTCCGTGAGGGCTCAAAGAGGCTGCTTGACAGCGAAATAGAGAAGGCGGGAGGACGAGGGAAGGGGCACGTGATCTCCTTCAGACTCATTAACAGCTTTCCTAATTGTTCATTGGTGCGTGACCATCCAAAGCGTCCGAGTCTTTTGAAGCACACAGACTAAGCCGGTCGTCCTCATTGTTTCCAAGAGGAATTGTGCAATTAGGGCGCTGAATGTTTGGAATTCGTTGGCTTGATCAAAGTGTGCCTCATTCACTACAAGTACGGTCGGAGAACAATTCTAGTAAAATAAAATGGAGTACAAGGAAACTGTGCTCAGCAAACTTGTTTTCGACAATAACTGGAACCGAGACATAAAAGAAACAACCAAACTAGATTAAAAAAGAAAACTAGCCTGCGTGGAGCTTGCACTTTTTTTTTTCAATAGTCCAGGGAGCTTTATTTGTTAAAATGTTTTTACCAAGCTGATATAAATCTAATAATAAAAAGGACGATGACAAAAACTCATCTAAAAATTGTTGCTGTTGTTGTTTTTCTTTTTGCAATTTAATTTAGAAGATGATCTTAAAACGAAGCAGAAAGTGCAATGCCTTTCTTCGCGAAATAAATAAGTGCTGATAGTAAATGATCGAATTCTTGTGTTTTTTTTAATTATTTTGGGGCAGAAATATTTTCTGACCATCGAATGTTTATTATTCTAGGCTTGCTCTTTTTTTTACTCTAATTTCCCTCAAAGTATTTACCTTTCCTTTACTTTCTTTCGCATTTAATCTTTAGGAGAATTCTCATCATATATTTTATTATCTCTCAATTCATGGCGGTAAGCTCACAAGATTATTACAGCGTCGATTTCAACCTAGAAACACGAAAGTGGGTATAATAAACACGAAGTGGTGTTGCAGAAAGTCGATCTGATTAATTTCGACATTCATTCATTTATAAATAAAAACGGAGTCATTCATTTTTGTAAAACCCTTTTGTATGTTATATTCAAAGCATTACTTGTCACTGAAAGCGAGTATTATTCCAAAACAAAATCTAAACTGAAGAGCTTCAAAATTTTGTTACAAAAAGTTATTGCGCTTGTATTTTAAATTAAAGCAACTTTAAAGCTAACTGGTCTCTTTTTTTTTTTTTTTCGAAAGATTTGGTGTTATTTGACATACCCGAAGAAACAACGTAGCAAATAGCACCCTCTCAAGACAAGAGAAAATACTGAAAATCATATCTTATGCAGATGTACAAACAGCGCCTCTGTATCTTTTTTTCAAGAATAAAACACTTTTAAAGGGATCTTGAAACAATGTCGGGTCGGAATTTTCATTACTTTGCAGATGCGTACTGGACCTAGTCTGGCCTAAGTATACTCGTAAAGACCGCCACTGACTCAGAAGCTTATTTATCGCCGGTGAAATTGCGAGGATGCAAGTGGAGTATTTATTTTAGTCTTGCTTTCGCAAAGCTTGATGACGTAATTGTAGAATCGAAACCAACCGTCTGACGACAGTTGAGCGCAGCTTATGGATTGAACACGAGATCAGCGTGTGCACTCGACTTCGGCTCGTAACCATCAATGGCTCGGTGGACACTCGGATAGTGGCTCCTGTCCAACTACTGCTGTGATGAGAATAGCCGAACTCTAACAATGCCTGAAGCTCAGCGAGCGTTTTCTACTTTGCCAACCCCAGCGACTGGCTATGATTAACCCTGGCGGAATAGGAAAGGCACCAGGCCACCTGACCGCTTGTTCCAGCTGCGAGTTGAGGGGATGAGCGACGCTCATATTGCTCGACTTTTTCTGGCGACTGTAATTGCCCAGAAAGAAAAGCTAAGGCAAGTTTATTCGGTTATTAACGTTAGGAATTTGTTCTAAGTAGTATTTATTGAACATAAAAAATCGTTTCATGACCCCCTTCAAATGGCAGGGATTCGTTTTGTTACTGCACTTGTAAAACTACACGTCACGAGGTTGAACTATATCTATTAGTTATAAAGTGCGTACCCTTAGAATCACCAAGTATATTTTACCTGCTGCTGCAGTATTTTAATTCCAAGTCATTGAATTAATTTTCAAAATGTGTATTAAAATAAAGTCATTGTTCTCCTTGCACGTGAAGAATGTTCCGGAGCTGCATTTACACTTTGTTGTTTTTACACACATTCAGTTTTTTTATAATAAACACCCCAACTGCGGAAACTTGGTGCTATGCCAAAAAAACTAAAAAAGAAAGAAAAACACTCAGAAGCATCCCATGAGACCCTCTAACTTCTCGTCTCCACGACATCTTCAGGCATGGTTCGGTCTTGTTCCATGCTCAGCCAACGAGACCGCCGAGGCAATACGAACCGCTGCAGTCCTGGAGCCTTGACAAGACGAAAACAAAGCCAAGACGAGACGAGACGGCATGGTGCGGTCTCGCGCAAGTCAAGTGCCCCTGACAGCGGAACTGACGCACTCGACCACTCTCGGTTCAGTCCGAGCCTGGCGAGATCTGCCGAAACAGCCCGTGACAAGTTCCTGAGAACTGAAGACCGCCAACTTCCACGTGACTGCATCCTGTAGTTTTTGTTTCAAATTAAAACTTGAACGTAAACATTCTAGGCTGAAATATGTCCGGTTGGATGAAACTATAGTAATAAACAAAATACTCTAGCCAATGCTTTAAGAAAAGTGTTTGAACGTTTCTGAGACCCGCTTGGTGTCGTTTTGAAGGGTGGCTAGTCGAACGAGAAGCACCACTGGGCAGCAGAAGCTCTCCTCTTGTTCGTCTGCCAAGCCAAGAACAGACCTTTTCTACAGAGGTTGTCAGGGAACGTTCCCGAAAAGTAATTAAAAAGTAATTAGTCGTTAGTTTTTTTACAGCGGAAGGTTAGTACGCCGCCTGGGGCAGCCACCAGCCACAGGCGGTACGTGCATGCCGCGCGTCGACAATTACTGCACTGCAATACTTCTTCGCCGTAGCATGCCGTGTCAGACTACGCGCGACAGGCTCCAGCTCTGGTGCTCACTGCATCTGCGCCGAGCTCCCGCGAGCGCTTGCAGCAGTCACAGCGCGGTGCGTCTGCCAATATGTGACCGGTGTTCCCCTTAAAAGCAGACCATTGTGTAACACGCATACGTCCGGGGCAGAATGTCGGAGTGGTTATCCTAGGGTTTAGACATATATCTTTAAGATTAAACGCATAAATGCACCGCTGTAGTATTTGTTTACTTATATGCTGTAAGTCTGTGCTGTATGTTTTAGCGCGGCCACGAACTAAATTTGCAGAATTATCTTTTGACGCGCAACCTTAATTCACATAATAACCCTAGTGAAAAAAGTCATTTGTATAAGAAATTTCTCGTGTCCAATAAACACATATGAATCATACAAGATATATAAGAACATATAGAGAACCACATGAGAATACATAAGAACTATGTAAGAAATATAAGAACCATATAAGAAAACTATAAGAAACTTTTCAGAAGTTTCTTATAGGGTGCTTGTGTATTCTTATATATCCTATATTGTTCTTATATAGTTCTTATATGTTGTTATATATCTTGTATGATTCATATGTGTTTATTGGACGCGAGAAATTTCTCATACATAAAAGAATTTTCAATATGGAGCA